>JRUC01000921.1:0-10003 GCA_000806385.1 Leptographium procerum | reverse complement strand
GGACTAATGTCAACCCCGCAAGTCCCCTGTTCCTCATGATCTTCATCACACCACCGCCCGAGCCGACCAGATGGACGTTGCTGGACGTTTGCTCTCCAGACTGGCTCTCGGTCTTCGGCTTTCCGACTCGTCTCCTTTCAGCTAGTCTGTCTGTGCAGACCAGCCAACTATCACACTATTTATTTCAACGAGCCTGCCAACGGACCTACGAGCACACACTCGCACACTCGCACACTCGCACACATCTCGTAGTCTAGTTTTATACTCTTCAAAACCAATCCTCACACTCCTCAACAAATGTCTACCAATCTGCTCAAAGGCACAGCCTTTATCACCGGCGCCGCATCCGGTACGATTCCCGTCCCATCTCTCGAAATCCTTTCTGCTTTTTTTTTTATATTATTTTCTTTTCTTTCTCTTCTTTCTCTTCCTTTTCTCACTTTCTAACTCTTCAAACCCCACCAGGGATCGGCCAGGCCACCGCTCTCTCTTTCGCCCGCAACGGCATCGATAACCTCGCCCTCGCCGACGTCAATGCTGCCGCCCTGCAGGCCTCCGCACGCGCCCTGTCCGAGCAGTTCCCCCACGTCCAGGTGCTGGAGCTGCAGGTCGACGTGTCGCGACTTGACGACGTCCACGCCGCCGTCACCGCCATCGTCGCGCGCTTCGGCCGCCTCGATATCGCCGTCAACAATGCCGGTGTCAGCGGCTCCGGCAGCATGACCCACGAGGCCGACGAGGCCGACTGGCGCCGCACGCTCAACATCGACCTGGACGGCGTATGGCGCTGCCAGAGGGAGGAGCTGGCCGTGATGGTGAAGCAAGAGTGAGTAGGTGGATTGCAGAGAGAGAATTGGATGTTTAGCGAATACTCGTCAAATGCTCGTCATATAATACTCAACTCACCCCCAAAAAAAAAACAGAGATCTCGGCCTTCGCATCGGCCGCGGCCGCATCATCAACACATCATCCATGTATGGCGTCGTCGGCCCGTACATCATGGCCCAGACGGCTTACTCGACGGCCAAGCACGCCGTCATCGGCCTCACCCGCGCCGACGCAAACGCCTACGGCCCCATGGGCATCCGCGTCAACTGCATCTGTCCAGGGTATGTCCATTGTTTTTTTGTTTTGTTTTTTTTTTGTTTTTTTTTTCTCTTTTTTTTCCCTATATTTTAGCGCTTCCAATATTTAAGTGCACTTGCTCACTGCTTCCAGATACATCTCGACTCCAATGCTGCAGGTGACCGCAGATGGCCTCCCGGCCGACTCGCCCATCCGCATGGACGTCGAACGGACAGCCCTGAGACGCCTGGGCGAGGCAGAGGAGATCGCCGACTCCATCACCTTCTTGGCCTCGCCCATGAGCAGCTTCATGCAGGGCGCCGCCCTCGTCGCCGACGGCGGCTTCTCCACGCAGTAGGCGCGTGCATAGTGTGTACATAGGCTGCTTACTCGTTTTGTACATAGCTAGTTAAACTGTTTGCTTGGGCGCTCATCCCTTTCAGCGCTTGTAAGCGCATTCTTGACCGCTCAGAACTTTGCCACTTGCTAATCTTAACATGATGAGGAAGAAGTTCTGTTCTTGATCAGCCATTATCTTATTCGCAACCTCTCCAAGTTTAGATCTAAATTTCCACACACCAGCCAACCATGTTTTTTTTTCTTATTCTTTCACAAAAACCCATTGTCAGCCCCCCGTACTATTGGCGGCAACTGGGATTTGCCACGCATGATGCGTGAAGGCTTCCACTGTACCAAGGACGACTTTCGCCTAGAGTACAACTCCTTGGATGTTAATATCCCAATCCCATCAGGCTTGCTTAAGTGCGGCTCACAAAGCGCCTCTAGACGTCGCTACTTCTTTCCTCGGAGATTGATCGTGAGTGCAGAGGCTACTAACGCGAAAACAGAAATGGTGTACATTTACAATGTTGATGAGAGGATAGCTTTTCGAACTTCCGTCCTAATTCCACCCCCCATCCTTCCTTGTGATATTCTTAATCTCTGCCTTCTTTTCTCCTCTGACAGATCAATGCAAACATCGTCGACAACTCGTTCGAATCATTACCAGAAAATATCTCTAAACCCTTATAGTTTTCTTCCAACATCTTCTTCGCCAGCACCAAAAACACTTGGCAAGATGCGGATGTACGAATGTGCACAATTTACATGTAGAACAGCAATTGGCAAATTTATCCTGCAAGTCCTGCATGTCTGAACCCATATCATTCGCCCAATGATAAAACCAGACAGCTGTGCTCCTTTGACTTGCTTACTTGATGGATAATAGCATGTACGTAGGCCAAAATACTATGAACACGTGTCCAAGCACGTGCTGCAATTGACGAAATCGCGAGTCCGGAGGGCCGATCTGATGCATCCCGCTTCGAGAATCTAGAGAGCACACTCTGCTGCCAATTATATCTCGCTGCTACCTCTGGCTGGCAATCAGAGCAAAACACATTGCGACACCCTCGCTGTCACTCGCCACTGGAATATCGTCAGCAGGCCTGAATCCTTGGTAGAAAAAAAAAGCCCAGAGACATGTTCTCCTTTTTATTGTTCCTGGCAAAGCTGGTGAGATTGGCGTGAGGATTGGGCAAAACGGGGACACCAACAACCCGGCCCAACCAGCCGCTGCCACAGTGACCGCACCCGCGCAACCCCATGGCCTCCATCTTCTTTGTCTGCATTTTTCCTATGCGCGTCATTGGCGCAAACCAAAGCAGCCGAATTCTCGCGCCGAAGGAATGACTCAATAATGCAATACACGATAGTGTAAACACATACGAGCGGGAAGGCGTGTCCGAGGAAGGTCGTTTTCGGTGGGTCGGTTGGGCGACTTCCTTGGCCGGCTTAATCAGGCACCGCCACGTAGAAGCGATTCAAAAAGGTCCTCTCCCCCCCCAAAAAAAGAACAAATCAATCTATTCTGCCCTCCCGCAGACGGGCTAACCCTCTCCATATCGCCAGCCCACGATGCACCACTCCCCAATCGCGGGATGCCGTATCCAGCTGGATCGCCGTCCGTCCCGTTGGGCTTCTTCTCTTCCTCCAAGGTTGGGCCATCGCACGGCTCCTCCCCGACTTCTCGATGCTGCCTGGGGCAGCAGCACAGCACAAACATGCGGCTTTTGCTTCTCTCCTTGGCCGTCCCAGCCAGGGTGCAGATCTGATTCGATCCCCTTTTGTCTTGCTTATGCTCCTCTGCCTCTCGTCAGCCCGCGGGCAGCCAGACCGGGCGTCTGGCGGCAGCTGGCCAACAGGCTAGCAGACCACCAGCAAAACCAGCAAACTAGCAACAAGCAACCAGCAGAGTCAACATCTCCACCTTGCCAGACAGAAGCCAAAAAAACAGCCATACGACAGCCAGACACCTGATATGGCAGATACGCCGCATCTTCTCCCAACAGAAAGGCGTGATGTGCTGTGCTGTGCTGTTATTCCTGGCGGCCGACGCCTTTCAGTGCCTGCTCTGAGCGTGCCCAACCTTTACCCCTACACATATAAAGATGCTTCCGTGTCATACCAGCACGAAAAAATCAGATAAACGAAACAAGAAAACTTTCACGAGTTATCGACTGCCCTCGCGTATCCTGCTCGCATATCCTACTTTTAATCTCTCTCGCCCTCTTTCCCCACATATTCCTTTCCAATGTCGAAATTACATACAATGGGCTACGAATCTTCAGATCCCACCCAGGTGGTGGATGGTCTAGTCGGTGCTATCAAGTCGATCGCAGCCGACCACAATTACAACCTCCTGGCCGATGTCTTCAACGAGGTCCTGCAACTCCGGAAAAAGACAGCCGACCTCATCAACACAAATCGCAATATCTTCGAGCAGTATTGGCAGTTCAGGAATGAGTATGAGGAGGCACGGACCAAGCTCGACAATGCCAGGGCTGCGCTCCAAGAAGAGCTTTCCGGCAAGGTCAAGAATCTAGCAGACCTGACAGACGCCCACACTAGTCTCATCGCGGAGCATGCCGAGACAAAGGTGACGCTGGCAGAGACCGCCAGTGCCAAGGCGGAGCTCGAAACCAACCTGGAGACGGCCAACACTGAAATTTCTGAGCTGCGTTCAACCATTTCGGGGCTCGAACATGAGCTCAGCCAGGTCACATGCTGCCTTGAAGAGCAAAAGCGCATGTCCGACAAGGCCGCACAGAAAAACGCGTCGTTGCAGGTGTCACTCTCGCAAAGAGAAACGGAGCTGGAGAAGGTCAAAGCCGACCTTCAGACGACTGAGCAACACCTCCAGGAAGCCGTCAATAGAGGCGATGGTCTCAAGGGAACTCTCGACCAGGTCCAGGCCGAGCTCACAGCCAAGACGTCGCGTCTGAACGAGCTGGACAGCTACCGGGTTGTTTTGAAAGAGGAGCCTGAAGATGTCTTGTACGTACTTGCTCGCTGCTCTGAAAACTGTTATCTTTTCTTGTCTTTTCTTGTCTCTTTCTGTTCTTTCTGTTCTTTCTCGCTCGTTTTGCCAGAACTAACTGGACAGCGTCAAAATTCTCGACAACGTGTGGACAAAATTGTACGATCTAGTCGAGTCACACTTCCAGCAGGACCTGGAGGAGAAGGTCTTACGTGACGCGTCATGCTGGAACAACTTGCGGAATGCCGATGCGCTGATGGGCCCGACTCAGATGCCGCTTCCCCAGACCAACACGCCCATTGCGAAAGCCATGCGCATTGCCGCCGTCCTGTCGATCCTGTCACGCACGCTTTACAAGTACATCTTCCGCCCGTTCTACCTTCTCAGAGACGACGAAGAATTCACTGCCCTTCTCCACGATGTCGAGGATGACAGCCCAGTCAAGGAAGAAAACATCCGCGCCACGCTGCTGGCCACCATGCCCAAGCTCCAGCAGGCCAGCGCCAAGGCCCGTGCCCAGCATGTCGTACGGGACGTCTCTTGGGTGGTCCAGCACCTTCTGGGTGCCATCGTCTACGACAGCTTCTGCACCAATCTAGGCAACGCCTGCGCTCTGGCCTGCACCGAGTGGCAGAAGATCCAGAATGCCAAGATCAAGATCGAGCCCTACTTTGGGCCCCCGTACGACGATTTTGACTGGCAGGCACTGCCGCTACCAGAGTTTGGCTGCCACACGGGCACGCCACGGCACTTCAGCCGCGATAGCAGTACTACTCGCTGCGGGTCTCGGCCCCGCAGACCAGATCACGGCGACGCGGAGACGCCGTCGGTTAAAAACGACAAAGAAAAGGCAGACGGCGACGATGCCGTTGTGAGCGGTGCAGCGGGTAAGCCTAATTCGGTATCCTCATTGTTGAAATTTTGCGAGGACGAGCCAGTACGAGACACTAACAGTAGGATAGATGCCACAGATGATGCTGGCGATGCTACTGGCGAAGGTGCTGGTGGCGGTGACGGCGGCGATGCCAAAGCCAGCGGTGCCGATGCTGATGTCCAGGCTGATGGTGCTGGTGTTGGTACTGGTGGCGGCGAAGGTGCCGGTGGTGGTGCCGGTGGTGATGCTAGCGATGCCAAAGACGCCAACGATGAGAGCAAGGCAACAAATCCTGAGCCTGCAGCTGCCATTTCCTCTGAAGAAGACATCGACGCGAATGATGCAATTGCCAGCGAAGACGAGGACGAAGACACAGAGGTCGACCCAAATGACATCCTCCTGGTCGTGTGGCCAAGCATGGTGGTGGTGGAGAACGGCGAGCAGTCGCCCATCACTCAGGGGCTGGTCATCTCCAAGCAGCAGGCGAGCCTAGCCTACCACGAAGTGCGCTTGGCACGCATGGGGCACCGATTCAACACCAAGCGGGCCCGCACCATGTCCTTCCCATCCTTACCTAACACGAATATCGCCGCGTCTCTCAAACAAGATCCGTCTTTTTTAGGGGAGGGAGGTGGCGAGAAGGAATGCATCGACTGATCAGCCACCTCTCCATCGCACGAAAGAGTCGGAGCAAAAAGGTGTCCGCAAAAGCGGACACACAAGCCTGCGGCTTGCTGTTGACTGTTTAGTGTAGGGCGTTGTGTAGTAATGCTGGGTCTCTTGTACAATATGGTCACCATCTCATGGCCTTTCTGTATTGTTTTCTATTTTTTTTAGGCTATTCTTGGGTTTCTTGGGTGTCTTGGGCTTCTTGGGTGCCTGGGTTCTCATTCTTGGCTCTCGGTTCTTGGGTTTCTTGGGCTTTCGGGTTCTTGGATTCTTAGGTTTCACGCTCTCTTTTTTCTCAGGTTTCTCGCTCGGTTTTGGGGTAATTAGTTGATCCTTCAAAGGCAGATTGTACCATAATTCTAGGTTCTGCTACACTATTCTATCAGTGTCTTTTTAATAACACGCCTAAGCAGTATTAATAGCCTGAACCCTCGTGCCATTGAACGTGAAGCCCCCATGTTGGGCTTCTGGCAAGGCGGAAAATGCACAAAAAAAACCCAAGCAAAACTCTTTGCAGTGTATATCACTTCATGTCGTAAATAGGACCGTCTAATAAGCCGCTCCTTTCTTTGCGCTTAACTGCACTCTACCACTTGATCACCTTTTGGGGGAAGAACTCGTCGATAAGCTCCATGTAGTATGGCTGTCGAGCAGTTAGCAAATGCAGCAATCTATTTACGAAAGCCCGCGCATAGATTTGGGCTTCTCCTGAAAAAAACACACCTTGAGAACTTCGACGCTGGGTACTTCGTCGCTCTTGCTGTAGAGGTCGTAGGGGTTGAAAGCCTTGACGGCCTCGAGCATGGCGTGGTCCTTCTCGGACATGAGCTCGCGGTAGGCGCCCATGTTGTGCCAGGGGTAGAAGGAGTGGTAGCGGATCATGGCCAGGCTCTCGGCGGGCAGCAGGCTCTGGTCCTTGACGACGTGGTAGAGGTACTCGTCATGACCCCACGACAGCATGACGTTGTCGAGGCCGCAGCCGGGCGAGTAGATGCCAAACTCGGTTCCGTACACGGGGTGGTCGTGGTCCGGGTTGCCGGCAAAGGTGTCGGGGTAGATGATGCGGCGGTCAAAGGCCAGGCCGACGGGGAAGGTGTCGCCCACGACGTCCCACTGGCCCTGGGCGCCGAAAAAGTACAGCAGCTTGCCCAGATCGTGAATCAGGCCGGTCAGCTGCATCCAGCGCGGCTTGCCGTCCCGCCGGATGGCTTCGGCGCTCTGAAGCAGGTGCTGGATCTGGCTCAGCTCCGTGTCCGGGTCGGACTCGTCGATCAGCGTGTTGAGCTTCTCGATGGCCTCCCAGACCGTCATCTCGGCCCGCTTCCGGCTCTGCGAGTGGAAGTTGGCCCGCGCCTGCAGGTTGTACGCCACCGTCTGCTTCTCGTGCTGCTCGCGGTAAAAGTTCTTGACCCGCTCGCACGCGTCGTCGTACTGCCGGAACTGCGTCTTGTCCTTGTCCTGGTCGAACTGGGACTCGTCGTTGTAGACCACGGCCTCCTCTTTAGCGGTCGTGGTAGTAGTGGCAGCAGCCTTCTTCTGGCCCTTGATCACGTTGACCTTGTCGATGGCGTCGGACAGGTCCTCGAGCGCCTTGCCCGAGCGGACAGTCGTGACCTCGTCGTCGAAGAGGGCGGAGGGAGGCATGATGGTATCCGAGGGGAGGGATGTGGTTTTGCTAAGGCGATGGAGAAGAGAAGGCAGGCGGCTGGTAGGAAACTCCAAACTTCTTAAAGACTTTGAAAAACAGAAACTGTTCGTCGAAAAACACAGAACAGAGAGGAAAAACGTTGAAATAAATATCCCAATGCTCTCTCCCCCTCGCTCACGGAAACAGTTGCCCACTTTGTCCTTGATCGTACGATGACGAGGCGAAGATACAGCCGGGCGAACAGGCAAGAGGACGAGAAAGAGACCTGTCGAAAGCAGGAAAACCAGCTGTCCCGGGTGAGCGAGAACGACAGTAGAGGACAGTAGAGGACGGAGAAGGACGAACAAGGAAAAACAGGGACAACAGGGACAACGTCAAGAATTTCCTAAAGCAGCAATGCCCTCACTCAACAACACGAAAAGTGGGCGGCCCCTCATGACTACAACAAGCCGCATGGGACCCGGCAGTCACGATCCAAAGGCATATTACTTGAATGGTCAGGCTGACCTCTCCGTCCCGAAGCCACGCCTGGTATTCCTGACAGCGTGCTCATCAATAGTGGAGTCTCTCATACCAGTAGCGCCAGAGAGGGATGGCAGAATCGGCGATTTTGTCCGTTTTTGAGGCACGTGCCCTGAGGGTCTCAGAAAAAAGATATTTTCTACGACGCTAGCGGAGAATTTCACCTCTCCTGGAGAAATGGAGCTGACTAGGCCAAGCCAGAAATATCAGCCCGTTACTGCCGCATTGAAAAGCTTCAAGACCAAAAAAGCTCAACCACTCGCCTTGCATTCATTCGCAAGCTCCTCTCCCCCCCGTTCCTCGCGTGTTTTAAAGTTTCCTAAAACGGGTATCATTGCCCCTGTCTTCCTTCCCCCGCATCTGCAAGTAGCTCGTCGTCTAGATGCTAGACTACCCCAAACAACCTAAACCCCAGACGCCCTATCCCGCTGTTCCCTTGACGGCTTACTCCACACCCTCCCAGTCCCAAGACCGCATCATTTGATTTTGCACCGATTCGGTTGGCCGCCCGTGGTCCTTTTCTGTCCGTCGGAGAAGGTCGAGAATGGCTTCTTGGTCGGAGCGCTCGCGGAACCGGTCCCCAACTAAACATCCACATCAGCATCCATGCTCGTGCTCGTGAGCTTTTTATACCAGACAAAGGCTCAAACTATCACAGGTAAAGTGGGGCCACCAGGAACACTTACAGGCAGAAACGGCCATGCAGGCCGTAAACATACTAGGTGGTGACCACTGATTGCACAGCCCAATGCCGCATATCCTCCGCACCAAGACACATATTCGTTCCTGTTCAGCGTTAGCTCTCTCTCTCTCTCTCTCTCTCTCTCTCTCTCTCTCGCATTCTCGCATTCTCGCATTCTCGCTCTCTCTTTCTCCTTCTTCCTTTTGTCCATTCCCGCGGCTGACTCACATCCATTCGCTTAGCCGCTTCTCTGCGCTGGCCGCCGATTCGTGGCATTTTGGGATCGAAGCTGACGAGGAACAGCTTGGCAAGGATGTGATGCTGCACGCCAGTCACTGCTCGCGTGTCAGCTTTCGCCGGGGACTCGTGCCGACATTACAGTTATTACAATTCCCGTACACACCTTGCCAGGTATCGTGATACCATATCTCCGGGAATGCCTCCCCTGGCCCGTTCTCTCTGTCCAGCGTCGGCGTGTAGGAGGCAGGCAGCGACGCCGTCCAGCGCTCGTTCCATGTGTACAGGTCGTCCCACGTCTGCCGGGGCGGCTCTTCGCCGAAGCAGAAGTTGAGCACGTCAATGCAGTGGACGACCGCCCGGTTGGCCCAGTCCTCGTCGCCAGCCGGACCCAGATCGCGAGAACCGTCTACCAGCGACGGAACGAGAGGGGCCTTTACCGGCTGCTGGTTCATTGTAGCCGTGTATATCTCCTGACGTAAGCCGGCCCAGAAGCTGGCAGCGCCAAGCGTTCTAGGCCGTAGGTTGTGACCATTGCCGTGCACAAAGGCGTGTATGCCGAGGATATAACTGTGCGAGTCGACTCCGGTATGTTTGACTGCCAACACGAAATTAGAGCCCACAATTTCCAGCCCCTCCCCTCCACTTCTCTCCTCCACTCGTGCCCCCACTACTAACGACGAGTACGAGTAACTCACCTTCCATCTCCTCCCAGACTCGCAAAACAATGGTCGCTGCGAAGAGATTTTCGTCCGCGGCCGTGACCTCGTGGCTCATCAGCGGGATGAGCACGCTGAGGCATTCGCGATGATACCTGTCGGATGCATATCGGTCAAAGTCGCTGATATGCGCCAGGTGCTTTGCAGCCAAGGCGAGAATAGCGTTGAGCAGGACAGTGCAGGTGCCGGCGCGCAGCGGTACCGTCGTGGCAAAGTGTCGGGCAGGATCGCAAATGTCGAGCTGTTAAGCCCGGTTAGAACTTTTCTT
>JRUC01000092.1:0-44106 GCA_000806385.1 Leptographium procerum | reverse complement strand
CCGCCACCGCAGCGCGATCCCGACGACGGCAGCAGCGGCAGCGGCTGTGACAGCCCGCTCCGAACGCTCCAGCACAGAATGTGCTGCCTCGCCGCGTTGGTCGTGGCCAGGAACCAGAGCCCGCAGCCGAGCTACCTCGCCACCGTGCAGATCGGCCACGAGCTCGACGGGTGCCGGGCCCTCATGCCCGACAGCTGGTGGCACGAGCCGCCGCGGCCGGACCAGCCGTTTGCGCAGCTGTACGCCCAGCAGGCGACAAAGGTGCAGTACTTTCTCGTCGCCAAGCTGCTGCACCTGCCTTTTATGCTCAGCGCCGACACCGACGCCGACGCCAGGTACGAGTACCAGTACAGCCGCGCATCGGCCGTCGCCGCGTCGCGGGGCCTGATAGCCGCCTATCTTAGCCTGAGGAGCTGCGACAGGGGCCTGTTCGTCGTGTGCGAGTCGCTCGAGTTTCAGGCCTTTAGCGCCGGCATCACGCTGCTGATCCGCCTGCTGTCGCCTGCGTCGTCCGGGGGAAGGCCGGAGGGCGACGACGACGACGACGACGACGACGACAACGACAACGACAACGACAACGACAACGACAACAGCGGCGGCGAGGACTGGCCGCTCATCGAGGCGCTGACCATGGGCCTGCGGCGCACGGCGAGCCTGATGCGGTGCAACGTCGCCAGCCAGGCCGCCGAGGTGCTGGGCCTCCTCACGCAGGCGGCGCGGGGCGCCTACGCTGGCCCGGACAGATACGACGTCGTCCTGCCGTACTTTGGCAAGGTCACCATTGCCCTGTCGCGGGGCGGCCGGAAGACGGCTGATCTGACGGCCGATCTGGAGGTATGGGACGAGTGCTGCCAGCAGCAGCAGCAGCAGCAGCAGCAGCAGCAGCAACAGCAACAGCAGCCGGCGCCTCCTCCCTTTGGCACCGTCGAGTTTAGCGCGAACCCCTTCGACCTCGTTCACTTTTCTGGAAGCCTGGAGGGAGAGCTCGGCGGCGATTGGTCGTCCATGGCCGACGTCGACATCGGCTTTGACTGGACGCAGACCTTTACCTTTGACAACAACAACAACCACCTGCCATGATGGCCCATATTTGTGTAGCCCTGGACCTAGCAAAGGAAGAAAAGTGCATATCTTTTAGTTCACGCAGCCAACAAACAGAAGTGTACCCATAACAAAAGGCGAATCTACTCATTGAGAATTTCCTTTTTTGGAGGTGCGATTGTGCTGCGGCTGCTCTAACCTGGTGGGTGTGCCCTCGTGTTCCATCGTGTGCCCTCGTGTGCTAACACCGCCACAGAGCCTTATTTTAGGCCACCCGACTTGATTTGTGAACTTATAGTCAACTTGGTCTTTTCCCTTCCGTACTGTAGGTATCTTTTTCTGACACTAGTTTCTTAGTTGACGACGGCTTTAACAGATAGCCTTCGGCGGTTCTTAGCTGCCTCTCATGTGACGGGCTGAAGGCCTGGAAGCTGGCTTGACCACGGCCGAAGCTTTAATGCAGGGCGCACATAGATCAGAAGCCCCACGCGGAATGGGCCGCGTGACAGGTGGCACAACCTCCGGACTTCTCATCAGGGCCCCGGGCTAGGGGCCTGGTCCCTTGTTTTGTCGCTGTCACTTGGTTGGGAAGGCAGTCCACATGGTCACTTTCTCAATCGACGAGTTTCCTACAAGCTTCCTTGGGTCCTTTCTTACTTAATTGTCCATATTCCGCCAAGAAGGTAAAACCCACAATAAGACAGAATCATACTCCATCTTATTTACTCACTTCATCTCCTTCTCATCCTCCGAGTCTACACTGTCCGGCAGAAGGCGCGGTCTATGCGGTTGCATGCTGCTGGCCCGCCACATCCACTAAAACGCGGGGTCCACCAGCGCGGATTTGCCGAAGCCGCCGCTGCTGGCGAGAGGGACGGGAAGAGAAATACAAGAACGGGATCAGATATCCGATCAGGCAGGATTCGTCTCCGCATTACCACCGTCTGATTGCCGCTATCGTGGTATACGTTAGGATCGGGGGCGCGGCCAAGCCTAACACTGCCGGTGGTACTAATAAAAAGAGTATGAAAGAAAGCCCAACGAAAAGTTTTAGGCCGGGCCGCCCAAGGTAGAAATGACTAGCTAATGAAAAGGCTAAGAATCAATATCCTGTCCAAACATGCCGGGCATCGTTCCCTAAACCCATCTTGCGCTACACAATAATAGAAAGTTATAAGGATATTAATTCAGAATGAGTTAGACCAGCCAGCTCGAGCAGCTTAACCACGGCCTCGTGCCCTCTCCTAGCGGCCAACGAGAGCGGCGTCCGGCCATACTTATCCTTTGAATTGACGTCGGCCTGGCCCGTGTTAAGCAAGACTTGAACCACGGCCTCGTGTCCTCCCCCAGCGGCCAACGAGAGCGGCGTCCGGCCATTATCATCCTTTGAATTGACGTCGGCCTGGCCCGTGTTAAGCAAGACTTGAACCACGGCCTCGTGCCCTCCCTCAGCGGCCAACGAGAGCGGCGTCTGGCCTAAATCATCCTTTGAATTGACGTCGGCCTGGCGCGTGTTAAGCAGGACTTCAACCACGGCCTCGTGCCCTCCCCTAGCGGCCAACAAAAGCGGTGTCCGGCCACTATTATCCTTTAAATCGACGTCGGCTTGGCCCGTGTTAAGCAAGACTTGAACCATGGCCTCGTGCCCTCTCCTAGCGGCCCACAAGAGCGGCGTCTGGCCATTATCATCCTTTAAATTGACGTCGGCCTGGCCCGTGTTAAGCAAGACTTCAACCACGGCCTCGTGCCCTCCCTCAGCGGCCAACGAAAGCGGCGTCTGGCCTAAATTATCCTTTGAATTGACGTCGGCCTGGCCCGTGTTAAGCAGGACTTTAACCACGGCCTCGTGCCCTCCCTCAGCGGCCAACAGAAGCGGCGTCTGGCCCAAATCATCCTTTGAATCGACGTCGACCTGGCCCGTGTTAAGCAAGACTTGAACCACGGCCTCGTGCCCTATCCTAGCGGCCAGCGAGAGCGGCGTCCGGCCATACTTATCCTTTGAATCGACGTCGGCTTGGCCCGTGTTAAGCAAGACTTCAACCATGGCCTCGTGCCCTCTCCTAGCGGCCCACAAGAGCGGCGTCTGGCCATCATCATCCTTTAAATTGACGTCGGCCTGGCCCGTGTTAAGCAAGACTTCAACCACGGCCTCGTGCCCTCTCCTAGCGGCCCACAAGAGCGGCGTCTGGCCATCATCGTCCTTTAAATTAACGTCGGCCTGGCCCGTGTTAAGCAGGACTTCAACCACGGCCTCGTGCCCTCCCTCAGCGGCCAACAAAAGCGGCGTCTGGCCCAAATCATCCTTTGAATCGACGTCGACCTGGCCCGTGTTAAGCAAGACTTGAACCACGGCCTCGTGCCCTATCCTAGCGGCCAACGAGAGCGGCGTCCGGCCATACTTATCCTTTGAATCGACGTCGGCTTGGCCCGTGTTAAGCAAGACTTGAACCACGGCCTCGTGCCCTCCCCTAGCGGCCAATAAAAGCGGTGTCCGGCCACTATTATCCTTTAAATCGACGTCGACCTGGCCCGTGTTAAGCAAGACTTGAACTACGGCCTCGTGTCCTCCCTCAGCTGCCAACGAGAGCGGCGTCTGGCCCAAATCATCCCTTAAATTGACGTCGGCCTGGCCCGTGTTAAGCAGGACTTTAACCACGGCCTTGTGCCCTCCCCTAACGGCCAACAAAAGCGGTGTCCGGCCACTATCATCCTTTAAATCGACGTCGGCTTGGCCCGTGTTAAGCAAGACTTGAACCACGGCCTCGTTCCCTCCCCTAGCGGCCAACAAAAGCGGTGTCCGGCCACTATCATCCTTTGAATTGACGTCGACCTGGCCCGTGTTAAGCAAGACTTGAACCACGGCCTCGTGCCCCTCCATAGCGGCCCACGAGAGCGGCGTCCAGCCACAATCATCCTTTGAATCGATACTTGTAGTGATTTCACCGGCGTTGTGCAGGATGATAGTGACAGCTCCTGAAATATTGTACCTTGCCATAACATGTAAAAGACTGGTTTTTTCCGCTGGAGTGTGAATTGAATAGCTCTCTATCGCCCGGTAAACACGCGTCCATAGGCGTATGAGGTCGTTTGATGGCCAAGAAAAGAATTGTAGAAGGTCTTCTTGAGTGACGCCTCTATCATCGCTCTGCTTTGTGTGTGTAACCCACGAAGTCGTGGCATAATGCAAGAAAGGAAATTCAGCTTTCATTTCAGCACCGTCGTAGCCTCCTGACTGGCCGATCTCCTGCATTGCCAAGTAGCGTATGCAGGTCCTGGATAGCTGATAGTGGGCCGTTCCGATCGCCTTATCGGCCGACATTGAATCGCCGTTCAGGGTTGACAGGCCTTTGTCGATAAAAAAGTCCTTGACTGACTGGTGGATAAACTGGACGACTTGCAAGTTGGACGAAGGGGTGACCTCAGCAAGACCCCGGCTTAGCGTGTTGAGTCTCTTTTCTATATCGCAGTCGTATTCTTCGTCGCTTCGGCAGTCCTGCAATGATGTATACGATTTTCCATCGACGATCAGAGCCCATCGTATCTCGTCTATTGATAGAGGTCGTGTAGCAAAGCAAATCCACTGAACCAGCTTGAGGGAGGCTGGTTCCATGCTCTTGATGAGTGTGTCGTATAATTTATCGAGGCCTATGGGAATGGAATCGACTTCTGCTTCTATCTTTTTTTGCCCGCAACCTTCGCGTTCAAGGTCCAGAATCCGCTTCACCACGAGACGTGCCCACAGGAAAACACCGGAGGCGCGAGTTGTAATCAAGTTTGGAATACTAGATGACTGCAGACGGGGGGAAGAGAGTTGACTCTTTACGAAAGTCGAGATATCATCCCCGTTATGATCATTGGGGCATATTTCAAGCCCGCCATCCCAATCCTGGATAGGGTACAGACGACAAGCGAAGCAGAGGCGAAAGTGTGTGGCGTCGATAGACTGGAGCTCGGGTGTCTCGAGTAAAGACTTGAATTTTTGGATCAGATTTTGTGCATTCTCTTTTCCACACTCGTCCAGGGCGTCGACAAATAGCCAGACGGAGTAAGACTTGAGGACCCTCGGAAGCGAGGATTTAAAAAAGCGCCACAGTTCTTCCTTATGCCAGTGCCACGTTGAACCTGGCTCGCCGATTTGCTCACGCCTTTGTTGAAATTCATCGACCAGGTCGGACATTGCGGTAGGCACCTGGCTAAGGACCTGATGAGCAAGAGACCGAAAGAAGCCAAGCGGTGTTTTTTGGAGCTCATCGCCACGACCGTGGAAGAAGAAGGACAGGACTAGGCCACTGTCTTCGACGTTGGGTGTGGCTAGTTGATTCTTAAGAGCGTATTTGAGCAACGTTGACTTCCCCGAGCCCGGCTTTCCCTTGATCCAGAGCAGGCCACAATTGGAAGCTTGCCAACTGGCATATGACTTGTGTCGAAGCAGCCACTCGCATGTCCCCTTGACGGCTGAGTCGATATCTTTAGAGCGATCAGACATCTGCGGAAAGGCTAGTGAATGTAGGCAATCGCGTTCTTCCTGTGACAGCGTCGGCTGCAACGACCCTACAAGGCATTAGCATTGCTACTTCAAGTTACACGACCGATCTACAAAGACCCTATTCACATACTATTTAGCGCCCTTCGAACAATGCCCTTGATTCGTTCAACAGCCTTCTCGTACTCTTCGTCTTCGGGGGCAAATTTGACCATTTCCGAGTGCGTCCGATTGATGGCGCAGATATGCTCCGGCCCACTCTCCCACGGTCGGCAATGTGTAGCGGACGATTTTGTCACTAGGACTGTACTTGGGCCTGTCATTTCCCACCTGCCATTTTTGTCCTGTGGGATGTCAGCATAGCCTATCCGTAGCTCATGATCAGAAGACATACTCGTGTAGCTATCGGCGACCTGAGAGTCTCGTAAAAACAGACAATCTCGGACTCGCCTTCGCCTCCTAGTGCCTCTGGGAATTCACGCTGCTGGATACTAAGAATCTGGGAACTAATGGGTCCGATAGACTCTAGAAGAAGCCGGTTTGGTCCATCCCCGACCATCGAGATGAGCGAACTGATGTCCATGCCGTCATGCGGGACGCCAAAAAAGGTTATCCCATACACCGCTCGTATCAATTTCCGGTCATCCTTCGACTTCGACTTGGAGAGGGATACGAGAGTCTATCGCGCTATAAGCATATCACCCAGTACGGATGGTGTGAGTAGACGTACCTGCTTGACGATCAACCCGCCTAGGCTATGGGCAATGAACACGATCGGCCGGAATGCACCAGCAGCCGCAAGGCTTTTAAGGTGGGTATGAAGAGCGGTTCCGAGGTCTTCTAGGTTCTGGAAGCTCTGGCTCTCAGAAAGACCCGAGTTGTAGCCATACACCATAACACGCGCGATGGGTGTGTTGTCGGCCCCTCTGGTGATACGATGCGGGAGTGCGTCTCGCAGCCACATGTGCTCTCCCTTCCTCTCCTTGAACGATCCGAACGCGTGTCCACCAAGGCCAGAAATCGCGATAATGCTAGAGGGGATGAGTAACGTGGCTGAAATGTGAAAGTGGGATACGTACTCAACCATGTGATATTTCGGGGGAGGGGCGTAAAGAGTTGTGACGCCTAGAAAGCCATCATCAAGCGTTAAGCTCGACGATCCGCTCAACGGCCCAGAAGGCACAGACAGGGGGTATCCGCACCTGGTGGAGGGCGCTCCGCAAAGAAACCGTAGCCGTCTGCGAGTGGCCATGGAACTCGTCGGCTAGAGATCGAACAGTCACGCCAGCCAAGCCGCCCTGCTCTGCCAGGAAAGACTCTAGCTTGTCTAGGTCCCAGTCGCGAGGCACGCCGCGTACGCGAAATGTTTTCGCTTTCTTCAGCGTATGCTCGTTGCCGGTTGGAGACGGCTTCAGCCATACCCACCACCATCCAAAACCCATTGCCAGTAAGACGGCCAAGAGCGTGTAGATTGCTGTAGGCATTTTGGCGGGTATGGAGAGAAGAGGCTCTGTGTTGGGAACGGATTGAAGGAGAAAACGAATAAATACCGCAAGGCGTTCTTTGCGGCTGAGCATTCCTGCCCAACAGAGCAGCCAATCACTTGTGTTCGTCTGCTTGGGCCGCAATATTGGGATCACGTTTTCTCCCAAATGCTGAATGGATGGCCAGGATGGCCAGACGTGCAAAAAGAGCTGCGGACTCACAAGCTACATAGCCTTTGGAAAAATAGCTGGCAAATGAGTCCGGCCGGCCTGGCACCATACTTGGCCCAACGAGACAATCACCACGTTACTGGGCCCTAGCGGTGTTCGACGTACAGACTGTAACGTATCGGACACTCGAAGAAACAGAGTCAAAGGCGCAACTTCCAATATATCTCAAAACAGACTTTATTATGGTGAGAAGCTGAGCTAACAAAGCGCACGGAGTTATGTCCATCTTTGCCGCATTTTAAAGGTCGGCAGCACTGGCTATGCAAATACACATCAAATCAACCAAGTCCTCTAGCCTCACTCTACGGCCTGTCACGATATGTTTCGATGCCTAGCATTCCAAGGGCGGTTTACTGTGACTAGACAAGCGCGTGACCTGTGGACACGAGGCCAAGCTCTAACGCTGTACTGTAATTACGGATAGACCCGCTACGGGCCCGTTGGCGTTTGTTAAATAGCGACTATATTAAACGGCAGGCCGGCCTCACGCTAATACCTCGCACAACAGCAGCCTTGGTGTAACAGATGGTCAAACAGTCCACATACGATCACCGTGCACGGTCGTACCCAGATGTGTTTACTAGAAGAGATGCCTCAAGCACCAAAAGCGGGGCTTTTATCCAGTTCGAGGACAGAATCCGGGCTCATAGAAAAATTGAGAGTAATACCATGGGACTCATGGAGTATTCCCGCAGACCGCGCTGAGAAGTCTCTACCGGCCCGATTTTCCTGCCAATTTGTGCTTTGGATTCCTTACTTATTCTTTTAATTGTAAACCTGCACAAACAAAGAGGGTGGTAGCATACAAAGCGGGTGGCAGCTGAGATGTGTTGAGTCTGCGATCTGCATGTTGTGTCTAGTTTCTTTAGCGCAACCTTTGCTGGCATTTTATAACAAAGCCAAGAGACAGGGCAGGTGTGTGCAATTATGAATAAATGTCCGAATGTCTACACACGGCAGACATTTGAAGGGAGAAAGCTCGGTAAGCCTCTAATACAAAATTACGCCGTATCAAGAGCGAATCAATAGAACGCTGCATCAGAGCCGGGACCCTAGATGCAGGGCTCGTTTAGGGCCCCTTCAGTACTCGTTGTAGACTTCCTCGGCTGCAGTTACAGTTAATCACATACTACTTATGGCACAGCTGGCACAGGTCGGCTCAGAGAAGTTTGGTATCAGCACCAGCGACGAGGGATCACGGTGAAATGGCTGAGATTTGTCTTTTATAACAAGAGCACTACTTTCGTGATAATGCGTCTTCTCCAAAAAGATATCTGTCTCTCTCATCCGCAGCAATCTTTTCCTCCTCTGATCCCCCCCCTTGCCCTCTTCGTCCCCTACAGCTTCGCACCACCACCAGCTGGCGGCTTCCGCTCGTCTTTAGCATGCTCCGAGACCACGCCGTCCAGCAGGTAGTGTGGGTATCCCATGCTCGGCTCGAGGCCCATGCCCATCGACCCGGTCTGGCGCCGCCACGCGCCTCCGTCCACCACGAGCACGTGGCCGTTGACATTGTCCGCAGCCGCGCTGAACAGGTAGACGGTCGCATCGGCGATGTCGCGCACAGTGCCCCAGCGGCCGCTGGGAATGCCCGGCGCGCCGCCCTTGGTGCCCAGCTTCAGCCGATCGGCCCCCATGGCCTCCTGGTTCGACAGCCGCGTCATGCCCTCGGTGCCCTCGATCGGGCCCGGCGCGATCACGTTGGCCATGACGCCGTGCGGGCCGTACTCGAGCGCCACCGACGCCACCAGGCTGTCCACGCCCGCCTTGGCCGCCGACACGTGCGCCTGCAGCGGCAGTCCGGTGTAGTGGAACGTCGCCGACACAGCCAGCAGCCGCCCGCCCGGCGGCGAGGCTTCTGCGTTTGGGCTCGGGTGCCGGCCCGCCGACACGACCAGGTGGTCGACCGTGGCCTTGATCGTGTTGAACGTGCCCAGCGTGTCAATGTCCATGACCGCCTTGAAGGCGTTCGACGAGAGTCCGGCCAGCGGCGCCACAAAGTTTCCCGCGGCGCCGGCACTGTAGTGGTCAGCAGAGGGACACAGAGTGGGAGAGAGTCAGGAGAGGCAAGAGAGTCAGGAGAGGCAAGAGAGTCAGGAGAACGCACATGACAAAATCGATGCTGCCCAGCTCCGCCACACAGCGGTCGGCCGCCTGCTTCAGGCTGTCAAACTGCAAGACAAGATGTCAGCACAGCACTCAAACGTCATTCCTTTTCCCACTCCTTGCGCTCACATTTCGGACGTCCACATTGCCGATGCCGATGACTTTGGCACCCATGCGCACCGTGGCAATATCCTGGGCCTTTGTCTCCGTCTTTGTCACATTGCGCCCGATGATGCACGCATCGGCGCCCAGGTACACCAGCGCCCGCGTCTGCGCGCTGCAGATGTCGCCTGCGCCGCCTGTCACAAATGCGACCCTGCCCTCTGTAAGCACGTGTCAGCGAACTGCACTGTGGCTTCCCGCAGGCTACAGCTTCTTACTAAAGATGCCCTCTCGCCATACTGGGCTGAGAAACGCCGACGGATCGACAGCCATGGTCTCTGCGTGCTGAAGAAGATGCGATCTATTAAGCTACCGGGACGTGACAGCTTAGTGAAAATGGTGATAGCAGAGACTCGAGAATCAGTATAAGGAAGTGGTTTGTATATGCAAAGCCAGGAACGTGTCTCAGAGTGGGGGCTTCTGGCAAAGAGGAAGCAGAAGCGGAGCCTCGGTCTGCAGCTCAGTTTCTGATCAAACCACTTGGATCCGCTGGTGAACCTCGGAAAAGGTGGAGGAAGAATGGGGAGAAGTATTGCGCTGCACAGACTGCTTCTGGGCGTTTGAAATCCTCAAATGTGTGCGAAACAAAAGTACGTGTGTGGACAGTGCGCATTTGGTCTTGCCTCGGCTTGCTCTCCTGCTCTAGCTGCCTGCATTCCTACTATTACCCCATACCCCGTACAGGATACAGAGCACTCGTACGGAGTACTCGCACTTCCAGCTGCTTACTGTGTTTGGCTGATGACATAACGCAGTGGATATCGCCCTGTGGACCCCACAACCCCGCGATTGGCTCAGGGCATTTTAGGCGCTGTCGATCTTCTCTATCGCGCGACAGCTTCCTTTTTGGTTTTTATTTTAATTTTCGCCCATTTTGAGCAGCTGTCAAAATGGGTCGTCTCCTAGCTTTATGACAACCGCGTGACTTTTTATTTCGGTTTCTTTTCTTTCTTCCTTCTTCCAAGCGTTCCTGGGGAAGAGCCACCCTCTCCTTGCTTCTTTTCCGCCATGTCCGCAGCATCGACAAAAAAGAAGCCGCTCATCTTCAAGCGACGCGCTGGTCCCGTTTCGACTGCACCCATCGCAGCCCTCGACTCCGACTCCGACTCCGACTCGTCGCCCGTGCCAAGACCCGCTAAGGCCACGGCTGCAGGCAACAACGAGGGCAGCGGCGTAGATCTCTTTCGCCGGGCCAAGCAGTTCTTCCCACGGGCCATTGAAGAGCAGAACCAGCGCATGCTAGCCGAAGCGCACCGGAAACAGCAATCACCAGCAGACGCACCCGACCACACCCCGATTTCCACTCCAGACCCCGAAGAACACGGTTCCAAGAGAAGGAAAGTGTCATACGAGACGGCCGACAGCGACCGTGACGACAGCCGTGACCAGCAGCAAAAAGCCAAGCCCTCATCGCGGTCATCTTCACCCGCCAAGCGACATGGCAAGACCACCACATCTCCATCACCGGCGCCATCATCAATCCGGGGCTCGCCACCGCTGCGAGCTGGGAGCAAAGGCAAGGGGATTGCAACGCCACACACCGTGAACTCGCAGGTTGTGTTTTCCAGTGTGTCCGGAACGGGTGCAGCAGACAACTCTCTTGTGCTGCTCGACAACGAGGGTGGTTACGATGAAAGAGCGGCGATAGATGCTGCCATTGCACAGATAAAGGCAGAGGAGTGCACAGAACCTGTGCAAGGAAAGTTCAAAGCAGAACCCGAGAACACGATTGTCTATGAGGTGGAGGATGACAACGACGAAGACGACAATAATGGTAACGGTAATGAGAAAGGTGACGACAACGATGATGACGATTTCGTGGAGGCTGCAAACCCAGAGTTCAACGAGTACATCTTGCAAGCGCGAGCGCGAGATGCCGCCGCCAGAGCTGCACAGGCCGTACGAGAAGCGGCAGGAATCGGCAGGACGCCAAGGGGTAGATCGGCAACAGCAACAGCAACAACATCAGGAACGGGGACGGCCAATGCATCGCAGTCCGTCGCAGACTCGAGCCCCAGGTCTACGCCGGCGTCGTCTGGCACGCTGCCAAGCTGCGACCAGAACTACCGTATCTTCATGACACCTCATCTGCCAGAACCCGTGCCGCCTCTCATTGCGACGATGCGCATGGACCAGAAGATGCATTTTGTGCAGGCGGCCTTTCTGGACCACGCCCGGAAGAAGGGTGTGCATCTCAGCGACGAAGCTGCTGCAGGCGTCGTGCTGACTTGGAAGGGAATCAAAATATATTCGTGGACGACGGGCCAGTCGCTCGACATTCACCCCGACGCGCACGGCAAGTTTCGGGACGACGGGCGCGTGTCCGGCAGCAGAACGGGCGCTTCACGACAGCCGGCTGGCTTCGTGTCGGGCGGGCTGCACCTGGAAATCTGGACGCAGGAGCTGTATAATGCATACCTCAAGGACCAAGAGAGGCGGCGGCTGCGGAAGCTAGGGGAGGCTGTCGACCTCGACCTCGACAGCAGCAGCAGCAGTGAAGATGGAGACGGTGGGGATGTAGAGATCAGGAACGGAGGCGCTCACGATGGCAGAGGCGGTGGCAGCGGCGCTGGAGGACAGCCAGCGGCGGCCAACAGCCAGCGCATCCGGCTCGTACTCAAGTCTCGGGACCACGAAAAGCTGAACATGACGGTATACGCTGATACCAAAGTGGAGACCCTGATTGCGGCGTTTCGGGAGCAGCGGAACATTGCGCCGGAACAGACGATTGCCATCCACTGGGACGGCGAGCGACTGGACGAGGACACGACGGTAGAAGATGCGGAGATGGAGGACATGGACAGCGTGGAGGTGTTTATCCACTGAGGCGGTTCAGAAGGACAGGGCAGGGAAGGCCAGATTGGCGTTTGGGGGCTGTTGGAATTTTTGATGAGGTTTTGACGTGATATGATACCGAAGACGTTTGCATAACTTATTTACATATATATCCCCTGGGCAGAGATACATGAAACCCCCCCGAAACGAAGCGGTAGTTTGAAAATCGGACAAAATAGACCAAGAACGATGACAAAGATGACAAAATGACAAAAAAAAAGAAAAAAAGAGAAACGGCCAGCATGATCGTCCTGGTGGTCATAAGCAGAAACGTTTTTTTGTACCCTCTGTAACGCCAATCCGAATGGGTTCTCTCATATCCTCTCCGACTCGCCTGCCATTGTCTAAAACCGCTCCTTCATCCGGGTGCTTATGGACCGCAGATTTCCGTACACCTTGCTGGGTGGTTTACCGAGACTAGACGTGGTGTCAGTGGTGCTGCGTCAAGAAGAAGCCAGACATGGAGCAGTAGCACTTACATTAAGCTGACCACGCTTTCACGAGCCATGCCGATCTACAAAAGAAAACAATAGTTAGCATGACGATGCAACGGAATTTTGAGTGTCTGTACAGTTCTGCTGTCTCACCTCTTTAAAGCCGCCCAGGATGTGAATCTTAGATCCGCCAGCGACGACGATCCGCGTCTTTGTCGTGTTCTCGATGGCGTACTAGAAAAAGAGCAAGGATTAGTCTCTAATCGGGCTTTCGCTCATTGTCCGCTGCTTCTTGACGCTGCTCGCTTACCTTGGTCCGGCCATCCTTGCCGACAATGCGGCCCACCGCCCGGGCCAAATGGTCGCCCTCGAGCGACTTGACGTCCTTGATCTCAAAAGACTGGATAAAGATCTGTGCAAGAAAATATGGTGAGCAATTAGAAAAAAATGAGAGGCTCCGCTTCGACATTCCCACAAGCACTTACCCCGTCCAACCGCAGAATGGCCACGGCATCTTCCACGTCAAAGCCCATGGCGTATGCCCGCACAAAGTCCTCGCCCTTCTGGATGGCGCCCGTCTCGACCGTGCTCCGCGACGTGCGCAGCTCGACCGCCTTGGACTTGATGTTCATCCGCACCTGCAGCTTGAGGTTCTCGACGAGGGGGGTGTATCTGGCACTCAGTCAGCAAAGGTGCAGGAGAAGAAGAGAAGGGAAGGGCAGATGGACACGCACATTTTGCTCCACGTCGCCTTCAGAGGAGTCATGCGGTGTGGCGGAATAGCTGCATTGTCCTGTTAGCAGCTAGCAGAAAGGAAGAAGCGAAGCAGTCGCGGGCAAGAGAGTCTCCATGGGGTGAGGCCACGAGTGCCGCAGTTCCCCTAGTCCCAACTCACGTATTTTCCGCGATTCTCTCCGGACAGAAGCCTCGACGTCCTTGGCTGCCGCAAACTTTGGACGGCTCTCCTCGTCAACGTCCATGCTGGCATCGGGATCGCTGTCGAAGCTCGTCTCGACCACCGGCGCCCCGGCAGCGTCGCTCGAAAGTGGGACCAGTGTCAGCCCGGACATCGTGTCGACGGTCGGATCGTCGTGGTCTTCAACTGCGCCATAATGTTAGCCGGTGCCTGCTCCTGTGCCCTCCAGGAAATTGCAGCGCCGAGAGAGAGAGAGAGAGGGAGAGCCCATACTCGTCACCGGAACTTGGACTGCCGGCGAGGCCGTCTCGTCCTTCTTGACCGCCGTTGGTGCAGGCATTTTTGTGTTGTAGGGTTTTGTGAAGTTATGTCTCTCTTATTGGGTGTATTGCCAGAAGAAAGGAATCCAGAACAATACCGGTCCACGTTGTCGTCGTGTTCTTGTCGCAGGCAGATCCTCTTTTGGGTCGGGTCACTGGTATCGTCGTCTTGAGGCGGCCGCACTTTTTTTTTAAACTGGGTCTTGGTGGGATACACAGACTTAAAAAAACCCAGGCCCATATTTCTTATCGCAGACTATCTATTGGTTACCTGCGGCCCCAGTCCTTAGCCCCTCCACAAATTTACTTCAGCAGCGCGTCATTACGGAGCACTGAAGCCCAAGGCCTCTAAAAAAAAAATCCGAGGCGGCCATTTACACCACGACTTTTCCTGTTTCCTTGGCCATTACAACATCCCCGCCACCGTCCCAGAGTCGAGCACGTAAACGCAGCCCGCATCGGCAACCGCACCGGCGACTTCAACACCTGCCGTCTGTCAAACATGCGATAGCTATGCGACTACTGCTCTGCTACGACTAATTTTCACTCTTTAGCGACCGTCGTCATCTGCTCTTCTCTCCGCTAATATATACCTCCACCCTCACTGCTTGAAGATGCACGATGCCTTCTAGCACGGCAAAGACCCATCAACTGGGTCGCCAGGTCTGGACTACCGTCCGGGACTCTCTCGACTCCTGGGTGTGGCAGCTACCTGTCCGACCTGCCCACCGCTCTCTGACCGGCCTGGGCATAGGCCGCTCTTTTGCGGCACCACAGATAATCGGCCGGGAGCCGGCACGACGATCGTTCTTCCACAGCAGCAGCCGTCGGCTGTTTGGGCCCGGCGGCGCCCCGGCGAGCAAGATTTCACCCAACAACGTGCGGCGGAGCTGCACCTCTGGGGGTCTCCTGCTCTTGGGGCTGAGCTCGCCGTCAACATCCTCGTCCACGGTCGTGGCCACGTGCACGGCGGCAGCCGACACAGCCATAAGCGGAACCACTGCTCAGACAAAGGCTGGCATAGGCCGGGTGGCACGACAGGCCTGGCAGCCGCAACAGCAACACCGGTGTCATCACACAATATGGGGCCCAGCATCGTGGCCGCGCAGACGAGAGCGGCAGACGGGCTGGAAGACGGCACGGCGATGCGAGAGCACGTCTACGAAATCCGATGCAAAGAAGGCGGCAGAGGCTGCGCAACGCAAGAAGAAACCGGGCGAGGTTCCAGAACCGCCGCCTCCGCCACCACCACAGCCGGGAGACCCTGAATCGATAGCGGCCTCGATGTCGAAATACCTGCAGTCGCACCTGCCAAAGATGCCGCCGCGGCCGACAAAGGAAGAGTTTCTGGCCGCTGCCACGGGGTTCTGGCAGCGCCTGCAGGCCCGGTTCAAGTGGCACTCGATTCGCAGCATGCGGCCGTGGAATGCAGACGAGTGGGGAGCGTTTGTCTCGTGGTTTATGCTGGGTCACCTGCTGTGGATTCTGGTCGGGACGACGACCTTCTTCTCCATTGTCATCCTGACCATCAACACGGTTTTTGCGCAAGGTGAGAGCTTTCTTCCCACTTTTTTATCGACTTCCCACCCTATCACGTGCCAGACCTTTTTCGAGAGCGTTTGCTGACAAATCGCAGAGGAGCTGGCTAAGTGGGTAGGCGACTACCTGACACAATCAGCCGGCGTCACAGTCGTGTTTGAGTCGGCGATTGTGCCGAAGTGGAAGGGCGGCGTGATCACGTTCCACAATGTCTTCGTGTCGCGGCGGCCGGGACAGGTGAAGTCGTCAGTGAAGAAGGGCTCGTCCAGCGAGGCAGCCATCGCAGCAGCGCAGCAGAGCCACGACCAGGACGGGACAGCAGCAACAGCAGCAGCAGCAGAGGAAGTAGCAGCAGTCGAGGACCACGACGACGGCAATTACACGCAGTTCGACGTGACGATCAACAGCGTCGACGTGACGCTGTCGTTCCTCAAGTGGTGGAACGGCAAGGGCCTGCTCAAGGACGTTGAGGTCAAGGGCGTGCGCGGCGTCGTCGATCGGACGAACGTAAAGTGGTCGGAAGAGCGCCTGGACCCGCTGTCCTTCCGCCACGAGCACGGGCCGGGCGACTTTGAGATTGAGCGGTTCAAGCTCGAGGACCTGATGGTGACGGTCCACCAGCCCGGCGGCTTCCGCCCCTTTTCCGTCAGCATCTTCTCGTGCGAGCTGCCGCAGCTGCGCAAGCAGTGGCTCTTTTACGACTTCTTGTCCGCCAGCCACGTCTCCGGCTCCTATGACGGCTCCCTCTTCACCATCCACCCGCGCCAGGTGCAGCAGTCCCGGTCGATGATGACGACGCCGGCCGCCGCCGCCATGGTCTCCGACGTCGTCGACAGCAGCCACCACAACATCAACAACCCGACCAGCGACCCGGCCGCGCTCCTCGAGTCGCCGCTGGGGTCGCCGCTGGCGTGGAAGAAGTTCTCGCGCCTGCGCATCGACGGGCTCAAGATCGACCACCTGAACCGCGGCGACCGCGGGCCCTTTGGCTGGATCTACGAGGGCAACGTCGACATCGTGTCCGACGTCATGCTGCCGGCCGAGGCCAACGAGGGCATCGCCAAGGTCGTGAGCGACTTTTATGACAACTTTTACGACCGGATGGAGGAGGCCGTCACAAGCAACCGCTACATCACCATCCTGGACGGCAACTACGGCAGCGGCAGCGCCCGGCGGCAGTNAGCGAGCACCGTCGAGGTGGCAGACGGCGACCTGGCTGACGCGTCTGGAGCAGCTTCGCCAGCCACATCTGCAGCCAGCTCCTCCATCCCCTCCTTGCTCACTCCCCTCGAGGAGACGCTGCCGCAGTACGTGGTCATGGACCTGCGGCTGCACCTCAATGACGTGCGGGCGGCAGTGCCGTTCTTCCCGGCGTCGGACGCGCTGGGCCAGACGCGGACGCAGTCATACGTCAACGCAGCGCTGATCCGGCCGATCGTGGCGTACATGAACGCCAAGCGGACGTATATCCCCATCAACTGCCGCATCGTCAAGCACCTCTCGGATTTTGACGGCAGCTGGACCGTGTACGACTGCGGTCTGATGGACGACTCGTCCGCCGAGGTGTATGCGGCGTTTGCGCGCGACGTCGAAGACCAGCAGTCGCGCGTGCGGCGCCTGAAAAAGGTCGGCTTCTGGACGCTGAGCATGGTGGTGCACGCGCTCCTGGCCGGAGTGGCGGGAGACCTCCTGTGAGGACTAGGAGATCGAGAAGACGAGGAGACGAGAGAGGCGAGAGATCCTGACAGAGTTTCCGATTGGTCGGGAGCTTTGAATTTGGGTGCAGGTGAAGGATGCACAAAAAAGCTCGAAATATACCACTCCACCTTTGTACTTTTTATGTCTTTGGGTCTTTTTTTTCTTCTGTTCTTCTTTTTTTCAACTTCTGGCTTCGGTATTATGGGCTATATCCTTCGGTCCTGGAAAACGGTGTCTAGGTGCAAGAAGCGTTTCTGTTTCTGTCTTTTTTTCCGCTGGCAGCTTGCTGGGCTTCTCTTGTCAGAAGCATCTGTCGGCTTTTCACTCACGCGGACGGACGGTAATGAAAACACGGACATTTCTGACAGGAAAACGTCTGGCCAGGAAATCACATTAGACCTCTCATGCGACACACATATTATGAGGGGACACTGGCTTGGCGGCTCGATTGGGCAATATCAAAACAAGACACAAATACAAATCTCCAGACTCTCTTAGACAAGCAACGGCATCACTTAATTGCTCTTGTGCTATGCTGTCCAGGCTACTGCCTACTCCTAATTTTTTCTGCCGCTGCCGTCGTCTTGTGTATGAAGATGTCTAGGGAATTGTGTCTAGGGTAGAGGGAACGAATGAGAGGGAGTTGTAGAGTGAGGTAGAGAGATAAAGGGGTAAAGGGGTAAAAGGGTGAAGCTAAGGGTGAGCGAAAACAAAGCATGCAAATCAAATAAATATGCGCTGCTTTCAGAACAGGAGATCGTCTCTGTTCCTCCCTCATTATCAAGCCGTGGCCTATCGTTAAAAAGAAACGCTTTTCTCCATCTGTCCCCAGCAAAAGCCATGCCTCGATCGTTCCCGGCCGGCTAGAGGACAACGCAAAAAGTAGTTTAAAATGAGGATGGGATTAAAAAACAAGCGCAGCAAATGAAAAAAAATGAAAACCCAGTGGCCGTACATCATGTTCCTACAAAAAAAGAAGCCAAGTGTTTCCCGGAGCGTAATCCCCGCTCACATAAAGTCATCACTGAGCGTATTGTTAGCACGAACAGATGCAGACAAAGACACTGACAGATATGTAGATGAACAAAATAAAAATAAAAATAAAAAGGGCTCCGTCATCCCCGCTGGGTGCGTGTACTCACTCTCCGAAGCCGTCATCGTCGTAGGCGCCAGTGTCGACGGTGTTGGGGCGGCCGACAGCCAGGGACGTCTTCGTCTTGGCGGCCTTTGACTTCTTGCCGCCCTTCTCGGCGGCCTTTTCCTCGCGCAGCTTGTCGTTGCCCAGCACGGTCAGCGTGCTGGCCGTCTTCTTGATCTGGTCGCTGGGCAGCGCCTTGCACAGCTCCTTGACCAGCTCCTGCACGAAGAGCGAGTAGTGGGGCTTCTTGACGTTGGCCGCCAGCAGCGGCGCCAGCGTCACCCGCAGCGTGTCGAACTGCGCCTTCGTCGTCGGGTTCATCAGCGGCAGCGATGCCAGATCCACCGTCTTGGTCGGGTCGCTCTTGTCCACCGCCACCGCCGCTGCCTTGAGCGCCGCTGCCGACTTGCGCGACCCTGTCCCGGCCGACAGCCCGGCGTCGCCAAACAGGTCCGCCGCGTGCTGCAGGTCCGCCTCCTGCTCACTGCGCCGCATCCGCTCGCGCCGCTCGGCCTCCGTCTCGTTCTCGAGCGGCTCCGCTGCCGCGTCTAGCTCGGCCTGCCGCTGCGCCTGCCGCTCTGCGATCCGCAGGCCCTTGGACTTCTTGTTCGCCGCCGCCTTGGCCTTGGCTGCCTCTGCATCTGCCTTTGCCTTGGCCTCGGCCTTGGCCTTCTCACGCTCTACCTCGGAGTCGTCTGCGTCCCATGAGTCGAGCACCTGCAGAATGGCGGCTGTCAGTCATCATCGCGGCAGCAGCAGTAGTAGCAGTAGCAGCGAAACGTTTGCTGCTCAGGGAAAGAATAGGGGAATAAGCCGTCGTCGAAAACGTACGTCGCTATCGTTCTCCTCCTCGTCCTCAAACTTGGTGGCCCGCCGCAGAGCCCCAGCCGGAACTGCCGGTGCCGACGAGGCCTCCGAGCCGCTCGACGAGTCGTCCGAGTCGTCTGCTAGATGAGAGAGAAACGTCAGCCGTATTCAGGCCACAGCCACAGCCACGACCACGTTCACGGCCAACACCGCACCAGGGACACAACAGCGACAGCAAGTGCAAGACGAAGCCCACGTCCGGTTGTATATTTTCCTCCTTTCCCAACGTTCCGACATCGTCGCGCCATCCATACTTCCCCGTCTTGTCCCTTGCAGCGTCTGTGGCTTGTACCGTGCTGTCGCTGCTCTTCTGTGTCGCTGCTGGGCACCAGTCCCTCAGTCCCGTACTGCGCATGGCCTGGCGTCGCTGTGCATCACCATCGCAGGGGTCACGGTTTGGAGGGGTAACAACAAAGAGCCCAACACATCATCTCTCACTTACCCCACTGTTTGCCAGGCATTTTCGTAGTTTTGACTTGACGATGAAATCGTTCAATCAAGACGAATGACTCTTCCTATGGCTGATAGAAGACAAAGCGCACAAGTGCGAAAATACGCCGCCGGCGAGGACTGGTGGAAGGATTATCAAAAAAAACTAAGAGCAGATTTCGTACTATGGAGGGGTTCAAAAGTTGAATGAATTATTACATAATAAAGAGTTAGTACGTTAGTATAGCTCCTTATAAGTGAATACACGTCGACTTGTTTTTCTAATAATTGCATGCATGTCAAATTTTATACCTGCATATCCTTCGATAAGATAGGTGGTGCTGTGGAGTGGTAATGCCTTGGCTTACGTGGAAACAAGGGGGAAAGGGATGATGTTTCTTTTTCCCCTTCTCCCTTCTCCCCTTTCAAAGGATGGTAAGGGTGACTGGACTTTTCTCGTGGTCTTCTTCTCACATAGAAGTATATTTGTGGCATATGCCGAACCAGCTCTTACCCTCAGTCACCTCAAGGTATCCTAACCCTACAATTGTTCGCAGATACGCGAAGTTCGCATTTGACGGGAGCAATGCTTGGCAAAGAACGCACGCCAATTGTGTCCTCCCGACAAACATTTTAGCGCCCCCACCTAGCATTGTCCAGGGGGTGAGCAGGACATCCATTAATTAAGGCTCCACCTCAAGAAGTTTTCAACCTGCCGTATCCTACTTACGTCGTACTACAAATGTAAAACTCTCAAGAGAAGGATCAGAGGCACAAATAGTTCGAGATAGTGTGCTCTGCAAAGAGAGAAGCTGACAGGACTTTTTTGTCATCAGAATAAGTAACAGAAGATGTACGAGCGAAGATTAGAAGTAAATTTAGAGTGAAGGGGTCGTTTTCTACGTACTACTATGTAGTATACGAGTTTAATCTTGTACAAGCGCATTCCGGATCTCTGTTTTTGACTAGGTCTCTGATCTACTTCCAAATCCGGAACCTCCAAACAGCCGCGACTGCATACTAAGTGGACAGGGGCAGGTATGACTTCAAGGAGAATTCAAGGCAACCACTACCTCGTTTGTAAGAGAGGTATCTAACAAGATCTTACGTGTCAATGCTGAAATTATAGCGGACCAGCTTGTCTTGCTAGTGTTCGAGGGATTCCCCGCCAAAGCATGTATACAAAAGGATGAGCCCAGAAAGGCATTCCTCGTATTACGCTCTTTAGCCCTGTTACCGGAGCACTAAACAAGGGAGGCACTCCAGCATGGCAGCCAACAAGCCCATCCATCTCTGAGACGAACCCTTCATCTCTGTGCGCGTTTGTGGCTTTTGTTGTGGCACATTGCAGCTTGACACCTTTCACTTGCAAGCTCGACTAACTGATCACGACCACACCCCGTCTCGATGCTAGAAAACTCGTCTGCTCCCCTCTGGCTAAATCGACCATGATCTTTGGCCGCCAGATCGCTGCTCCTTGGGGCTCCAATGCTGGAGGCCCGTCCTACACGGCCTTGGCCACCAGCCCAAGCACTCTAGTTTTCCCCGAGAAATACCGGTTGCGCTCCCGTTTTAGACGAATAATTGCCTGTACGGCCATTGCCCTGCTTTTACTCGTGGGTGTGTCCGTCTACTCGAGGAAGCACGACCTACTTCCAGTCATACTCTCAAGTCCGACCAGAGGAGACATCAACAAGAGTCAGTACATCGATGCCGTCCTGCGCGACCCGGTAGAGGGCCTCCTTGACCCTGAGCCCATCCGCAAGAAATGCGACGATACGCAATTCCAAGAAGGCCTTGTCTGGCACTGCGACACCGTCGTTGGAGGTATCGGAAATGTGGGAAACATGTGGCTGAACTGCGTACGATACGCTATCGAGGCAGGAGGTGCGTTCTATTACTCCCTTCCCCCAAAGTATCCTACTCTTGTGTGTTATGTCTAACTGTTATTACTAGCAACGACCTTAATCCTACCTCGTTTAGGTGCCCGTAGCGACAATCTCATCGACCTTGGTAATAAGGAGCATTCTGTCGATCTGAGTTATCTCTTCGATGTTGACTACTTTCTTGAATCCTGGAAAGAAGCCTGCCCACAAATACACGCCGTCGTCTCGGACACAGAAGTCGTTGGCCTGCCGCCATCACCATCGGACAGGTCTCCCCATCTAGCCCCGAGCCGGGTAAAGTCGTTTCCAATGCGCAAATACCTCATCGTCGACCCGACCGGCTGGCGCGAAGCCTTCGACACCTGGCTAGGCAAGGTCCCATCTCCGGCAGTGTCGGCCGAGAGCCCGGTGCGCGTGTGGCAGGACATGGTGCTGGCTCAGTGGAATCGCGGGGCGAATTCGCCCGAGTTTGGCAGCGCCTTTCCGCGCCTGTTTCGCTACCCCTTGCAAACGCGCCGTTTGGCGGCCGCGGCACTGTGGAGCCTCGAGCAAAAGATTGGCCGCCCTGTTGTTGCCGACAGCATCCTCCTCCAGCAGGCATTTGCCGATCCCCAGGCGGCCCCGCCAGCATCGTCCCGCGTCAACTCGCTCGGCCTTGGCCGTCTGGCACCCGCCGGCTTCTTAGGCGCTCACATGCGCGTGGCTGCCGACGCTGCCGCTGCCGGCTGGCCCGGCTACGAGGCCCAGGCGCCCTTCTTCATTGCCGAGGCCAAGCTGCGCAACCTGACGAGCGTCTACCTGGCCACGGGCTCGGACGAGCACCGCGAGCGGTTCCGCAAGGACGCTGCCGCCGAGGGTCTGCAGGTATTCACCAAGGAGGACCTCCTAGACGAGCAGGAGCTGGCCGAGCTGCAGGCCCTGACGTGGGACCAGCAGGCCCTGGTTGATTTCGACGTGCTCGTCCACAGCACCTGGTTCTATGGCTTCGTGCGCAGCAGCTTCAGCTGGGCGCTGGCACTACGCCGCGGCACACTACCCGAGGCTGGCCCGTCACAGGTCACAGACCAGCTGGGAGACGAATATCGGGACAACATCAGTGCTGTCGTCGGGCGGCATCCCAATATCAACCCAGAGGGCATGTGGCCTTGATTGCAATATTGGGCTCTGTTCTGTGTTCAGATTCTCAAACACGGCACACACACGACACACAACCATCAGGGACAGCCTGCGGGGGGCCCAAGCTCCCCTCTCTTATCCTCTCTGGCTCTCTCGCTCTCCGTCTCTCCTTAGAAACATAATCGATTCGAGATGATAGAGTTACCGAAACCCAACGCACTGGAGACACAGCGAGACACGCGAGGAAACGGTCAGACAATGGGGCAACCTCCAAGTATCAAACACCATACAAAGCAATGGTATTTTGTTGCATGGAATGGTAATAGATACGGAGTAGTAGACTTTCGGATTTGGCATTAGGCGTTATGGGCTGGGCACGCAACGCGCTTCTGTTAGTGCGACGAGAATTAGGCGGAGAGGAAATTCACTCTGCAAGCGTTAACTTCCGATATATTGCTCATCACATGACCCACGTGACTGCCCGGTATTTGGTCTAATCGCCGATCCCTGGGAAATGTGGGGGACAACAGCTCTCTACTTGACCTCCCCGGCCAACACTACCATCATGGAAGGCTAAATAGATCAAAGTTGTCGCCGTCTGCTTACCCGGGGATTAGTCGGCGTGGTCCTGCTACCCATATTTTAGACGAATTTGTCTCCTGAATGAGCTCCGACTGGCCCACCGGGCGAATCAGGCAAACTCTGATGGTCACCGGTGGAGATGCCTTTGCTGCTGCCGGCTTGTCTTCGTTTTGCCCGGAGTACCTCTAATGAATGCCCGAAGCATGTCTTACTAACTTGAAACTTTCTCGTATATATATGATGCCAGCTTTGATGAGAAAGTACTGGGCAGGCACTGGCCGCACCAGGAAATCAAAACAACAGCATTAGTCATCTTCAATCCCAATTCACATCCTTTTCAGACATCTATCCCTTCCAATATGGTCACAGCTGGAATTCGAGCGGCTGCTCTGAGCCAGCCTCAGCTGGTTGGCAAGCAGCTTGCACGTGTTTTTCCGGTTATTTGCTCGTCATATGCTGGCACGGGCAGATATCCCTCGGCATCGGCGAGCTTCTCGACGTCCGCCGCTGCGCGCATGCGAGACGTGTTCCCAGCCCGCGAGACGGAGCATATCCGTCAGACTCCGCCGGCCTGGGCTCACCACGGCTACACCGAGGAGGAGATGCTGGCAGTGACCCCAGGCCACCGGCCGCCCAAGACCATTGGCGACCATATCGCCTGGCGGCTCATTCGCATCTGTCGCTGGGGCATGGACACGGCCACGGGCATGAGCAGCAGCCAGAAGACGGACATTCGGCAGCCGACGACAGCGGTGACGGCTGACAAGCCGCTGACCGAGGCCCAGTGGATGATCCGGTTCATCTTCCTCGAGTCCATCGCCGGCGTCCCGGGCATGGTGGCGGGCATGCTGCGGCACCTGCACTCGATCCGGCGTCTGAAGCGCGACAACGGCTGGATCGAGACGCTGCTGGAGGAGTCATACAACGAGCGCATGCACCTCCTGACCTTTATGAAGATGTGCGAGCCCGGCTGGTTCATGAAGCTGATGATCCTTGGCGCCCAGGGCGTCTACTTCAACGCCATGTTCCTGTCGTACCTGATCAGCCCGCGCATATGCCACCGCTTCGTCGGTTATCTTGAGGAGGAGGCTGTGCACACGTACACGCGCTGCCTGGCCGAGATGGATGCAGGTGGCACGCCGGTCTGGAACAACCCCAAGTTCAAGGTGCCCGAGATTGCCGTGCGCTACTGGAAGATGCCCGAAAACAAGCGCACCATGAAGGACCTGATCCTGTATATTCGAGTAAGCAATATTTCCTTTTTTTTCCCTATCAGAACACAGCCTCTAGGAAAAAGGCTACTGCTTTCTGGTCCCTGCTAACAGATACCAAACAGGCGGACGAGGCGGGCCATCGTGGCGTCAACCACACCCTCGGCAATCTCAACCAGAAGGAGGATCCGAACCCGTTTGTGAGCGAATACAAGTCTGGCAACCCACCACCAAAGCCCATGGCACGTCCGGCCGGCTATGAGCGCGAAGAGGTCATGTAAAACGGAAGAATTAGAAGGAAAACCAGCATGGTTTGCATTTACGGCGTTGGCGGTTCCCCATGGCATCAACTGCAATACCCGGAAGCCGGAGCTCTCCCCTCTGAATATGGAATTACACTCTAGGCTCTCTCCAGACTTTTACTTCTCTCCTGTCATTCCACCATGTACTTCTATGAAAGTTTAGACAAGTGCTCTCAGCCTAGATAGACATGGCGCACAGAAGATGAGAAGATTCTACAAATAGATTGCTACGTCACAGGTGCGAGCCCAAAGTTGCACGTCAAGGCATGGCTGTGCTATGCTAAACTACGTCTTTAACGCTGCATTCTTGCGGTGTGATCTAGATTATTAGTGCTTGAGCAACGAGAAGTGCAACCAAGGCATCCAGACTCCTTACTTGTATTGCGCCTCCTAGAGCGGTTTCAGTGAAGGCACAGAACAAACAAGGTGAGGCGCAGCTGAAATAGAATCTACATACTGATTCAAATTTCTCGTTCCTCCTGGTCCATGCAGTAGAACGAGCAACGATGCCGAGTTAGCAGAATCTTCCGTCGCCTTACTCGCAGACCACAGCTGCCCAAACCGTAAAGGCCCCTCTTTCCAATCTTTTTTTTATCTCTCGTGTCTGCGGGATAAAGGCAGGCAATGAGCAAGGCCTGCATTTAGCGGTAAAGAGCCGCATGGAGATGATTCCTACTATGGAGCGAACTAATAATAGTCTGGTCGCTCGTAAGGTCGAGACTCCTGCGGCCCAGTAGAATATACTGTGTGGATTCGAACGATCCAGGACGTTTACACTGTACTCGAGGACAAGCTGTACCCGTACTCGTACTAATAATGGCCCAGGGCATAGCTTTCCCACCCCTGCATAGCGCGCTCTTTCCAGTGACATCTTACTTCCCCCGCCCCGCCTTCCCTGCTCCATGTCACCCCTCCATTTACACAAATTAGGACCCTCAGTTGTGCTTTCTGCTTCGAGCGCTTGCCAGCGCCAAGTGCCAAAGTTGGCTGTTGCCATTTCCCGGTTCTATTATTCCACCCCTATTCTTTTACTTTCTCTTCATCTCTTACATTTGCATATCTCTTTACCGATCATCACCACGTCTTGACAAAACCCCTTGCACGCCGCCCAACAAGCAAGCATACACCTTATTGCGGTCGCGCAGCTGTGCTAGTTTGTTTCCCACCCCTCCTCCTCCAGTCAGCTACCGCTTCGATTTTCAATTACGCCGACGCGGACCAGTTCGCAGTCAAAGTCCTCGTATCTTACATACCAACGAGGCTGTGCCTATCTACGAGTACATCATAGCGCCAGCGCATCGATACCTGGCGGTTGCAGCCGACGACTCACTGCTTGACTAAATACAAAAACACTCCGACAGCCTTCCACTTCTTCGTTTTGTCGGATGAATAGTGGCATCTGACAAAAATAACGGATTGGCCATCAGCCTAACGTCGTCTCACGGTGCATCCTCTTCCGTCTTACCTATCGCATCCTCCTTGTTATACTCTTTGCCATATTCTATTTTCATACCAAAGCACACAGCTCAAGCAACTCGCTCAATCGTATCTTCGATCTCACCCCCGAATCCACACGGGCCAGGAACGCTACACGTGGGAAGGCGTGTTCGCGATAAAGTCAGCAAACTGCCGAGTACGATTCCAAACACGAGAACTAACCCATTTTCTTCCCCTCCTACTCTGTCGCAACGTCCTTCTTGGGAGAAGGAAGCTTTGGCACGTGTCGGCTGGCGTGACCCTTCTGCGCGAGCTTCAGTGTCGCAAACAGACAGAAAACCCCTCTTTAATAGTACCTGTGCTATTATGCTCTAAGGTTTGTCGGTCCCTGCACTATGATACAGTGCGGACTATTCCTCGTTCTCGTTCTGTGCGATTAATGTGGTTTGCGCGGTGGGGCTGGCGCGAAACCGCCGATCATCCCTGATTTTCTTCTCTATCCCCCGCTTGGCCTTCTAAATGAGGGTGCAATTGGCCAACCGCTTGCGTCTCACCTTACCTTAGCACCAGCCAAAACGCTGCTGCCTGCTTTGCCAGCGCGGTTCCTAGCACAGCCCCTCCCCACCTCGCACAGCACTGCCACAATCATCATATCTCTGCATTCGGAAGGCTGACTGGTTTTCTGCCTTGCCCTTTCTAAAGACGGCAGCGGACATCACTCGGACTAGCAACTCCTGTACACGGAAACAGACTCCGGGCTTTTCATAGTGGCCCAAGGCGGCGGTAAGACGCAGACATCGCTGTAACGGTTCGCATTGCTTGGCGCAAGGGGCGGTTTCTAGAAAAGTAGAAGCAGCTGCGCAGCGCGGAGAGAATCAAGGGGCGAGGGGAACACCCAAAACAACGACGGACACGATGGATTCAGTACAGCCTTCCCGCGGCCGATCGCCGTCACCCAATATAAAGCAAAGTCACTCTCCGTCGCCATCCCCTGCCCCCCGCGCCTACGACATCAATCAGCACACCTCGTCGAGCAACCACAACATCGGCCTCGGCCTCGGCGTAGAAGAGTTTAACTCCTCACAGCCCGGCTTCTCACCGTTCAGCAACGGCAACGGAACCGCCTATCAATCCAACCCAGACCAGCAGGACATCCACTTTGACCCTACTCAATCTTTCGTGGATCAGCTCAAGCCCGAGCCAAACGACACCTCTTTCAGCCAAAGCTTCCAAAGTGGTGCCCAACAAGCGTATAGCGAAGACTTTACCATATTCTCCTCACCATTGACTAGCCAGGTCTCTACTCCGCTGTTTGACCAGCAGCAGCAGCCGCAATACGTCGTACAAGATATCGACATGGCCACTTCACAGGCATCTCACAGCCCTACTCCTCCCCACCTTCTCGCCGTTGACATGTCCCCGGGCTCTGCCCATCAATCGCCCTCGTTCAATACACAACAATTTTCCCAGCCCACCGGAGGCCACTCTCGGCATGCCTCTCTCGGACCTCAGGCCGCCTTATACCCGGGCCAGGACTGGACGGGAGTCCATTTCCAAGGGCATCGACGAACCGGCTCCGAATATTCTGACGCCTCATCAATAGGAGGGCACTCACCATCCCTGGCTGGCCAGGATACCTTCCCCGACACTGCAGACCTGATTGCGAGCTCTCCCATGCTACGGCCAGACGAGGTCGGTGATGTGTATCAGGAACTACATGGCATCCAAAACTTCAGCATATCAAGCAGCCAAGCAGGCCACAGTCCCTCCCCCAGCCCAGCCATCTCGCCACGTATCCTGCCCCAGACCCAAGCAGGAGTGGACATAGGGCCATGCGCTCCTGGCTATTTGAATGATGGCTATTCACCGTATTTCATTGCAGCGGCCAACCATGCGCCCGAAGCCTTTCCACAACTCCCCAGTAACGACGTCCTCCAGCCGATGCCTCAGATGCCGGCGCCGACAATTGAGATACAATATGCGCCGCCAAACACTGCCAGCCGCAGCGTGTTTGAAGGCAAGGCAGTTCTGGATACGGACGCTCTGACACCCCCCGACCAGAGAGGTAAGTTGGCTGCCGGAGCCGGCTAAGTCAAAACGGAGACGTCGATCATGCTGACACACGTGGCCCTCTCTCTAGGACGCCCACGACGCCGTGCGATTACGGATCCGTACAACGGTGGGGGAATGCAGGCGGGCCACCACCAAAACAACATTGCCAGCCTCTCACCGCACATGGGAGGCGACCAGACACCACGATCAGACAGCTCCCGGTCTCTGTCTCCTATGCAGAGGTCGGGCAGCGCTGTGGCAGGAAACAGGCGACGGCTTTCTACGTCGGCGGCTCGGCCCAATAACTTGGCAAATCGCCCCAATAACGCGATGGCTTTACGGTTGGCAGACCCGGAACTCGCTGCGTCAGGGACTGCGGAAAACGGCGTTCTGAGCAGCGCGGGAGGAGCAGGCACGAAGCGTGCCCAGAAGCACCCCGCTACATTCCAGTGCTCGCTTTGTCCAAAGCGCTTCACGCGAGCATATAACTTGCGGTCGCACCTGCGCACGCACACAGATGAGCGGCCGTTTGTCTGCTCGTTCTGCAGCAAGGCGTTTGCGCGACAACACGACCGGAAACGCCACGAGGGCCTGCACAGCGGTGAGAAGAAGTTTAAGTGCAAAGGCGAGCTCAAGGTGGGCGGCGAGTGGGGCTGCGGCCGGCGCTTTGCTCGCGCCGATGCTCTGGGGCGGCATTTCCGATCGGAGGCTGGGCGGATCTGCATCAAACCACTGCTCGACGAGGAGATTCTCGAGCGCCACCAGATGTGGCAGCAGAAAATGGCGGAGGCAGAAGCGGCTGCACAGCAGGACATGATGCTGGGACAGCCTCCGTCGCAAATCGACCCGAGCACGGGCTACCCTGTTGATGCTTCGGGCAACTACAGCCTCCCGGCCGCGCTGCTGGCACAGTACCCGGCCCTCGCACAGGTGAACTGGTCGGCTGTCGACATAAACGGGGCGGGGTCGGGGATGGACGATGATCTCAGCGGCCGGAGCAGCTTCGATGCGAGCGAACTCGATGACGGCGATGACGGCGGCTACGTTTCCGGGCCCGGCACCGGCTATGGCGAGGGCGGGATGGGCGAGAACTTTGGTGAAATGGGCTATGTGTCTGACTTCGGCGCCCAGTGATTGCGCGCAATCCTTATTTGCTCTTACGTTTGCTCGTTGTCACGCGTCATGATGCCGATGGCTAATCACGATTTTGGGAGGCTGACTTGACTGTTCAGCCGCTGAGGATAGACTTTTTTTACCCTTCCATCTGTTTCTTCTCTTGTCTTGTTAATTCCAACCCACTTGGGCAACAGGCGGCCCTGTTTTGGATCCTTTTCTGTCTTTGCATTTTAAGCCTTTTTGGTGAGACAGAAGCTCTTTTGGCCGTTGCTTTTATTGTTGTCAACGGGGGTCATGATGTCTACTCGGTTGATCTGCCGTCTTGGCGATGTTTTTATTGGATACTGGCAAAGTATTATTATATCGATTCCCCCTGCTATTGGTTTTTCCTGTTCACCGCATCGTTCTACTCGTGCATATGGGTACATACAAGTAGTATTAGACAGCACGCGAATTTAACACCGTGGGCCAACATCCGACAAACACGTGCTATTCTTGGGGATTATTCAACTTCCCTAACGCACTAGAAGCAGTACTTGCCGTTTTCTGTATAGAATAGGAACAAGGTTCAAACGCTTTGACCTGATTATAATTCATGATTACCAATACGTCATCACGGCCCATTAAGACTAAAACTGCATAAAGCATCCTGATTCCACCTTTACAAAAGCGTAAGAAGACGTCGTGTGCCAAAGCCTACCTTCACATTCTACTACCCAAAGGCCCCGATTTAGGATAGACACCAAGTAACCAATCTAACAATGGCGCCGAAAGAATCGTGGCCGGCCACTACCAGGGCAATTGTCATTCGATCCAAGGGTGTGGCTACTATCGACGAAGCAGCGCCTGCGCCGAAGCTGCGGGACGGCTACCTGCGGGTGCGCACGACTGCGGTGGCGCTCAACCCCACTGACTGGAAGCACATCGATCATCTACTGGGCAACCCCGACGGCAGTCGTGTCGGGTGCGATTATGCCGGTGTCGTTGTCGAGGTCGGCAACGGCGTGACCCAGTCGTTCCAGCCAGGGGACCACATTGCCGGAACGGCACACGGATCGTTAGTAGCCGAGAATCAAGATTTCTTGTTTCATATCTCTCATCGGCTGACACAAATCCCTCCCAACGTCTTAGCAACGAGAGCCAGCATGAGGACGGCACGTTTGCCGAGTACATTGTGGCGAAGGCAGCGCTCGCATTCAAGATCCCCAAGAACCTGAGCAATGTGGAGGCGTCGACGCTGGCACTCGGCGCGGGGACGGTGGTATGTTTTCTGTAGTTGAGATGTTAGGGACGCCAGGAGATAATTTGAGATTATGGGTCCCGGCAGCTGACCTTTTTTCTCTCAACGTCTAGGGACAAGGCCTGTACCAGGCGCTTAAGCTGAAGCTGCCGACGGAGCCGCTGACGACGCCGGAGCCGGTCCTGATCTACGGCGGCTCCACGGCCACGGGCGTGCTGGGCATCCAGTTTGCTAAGCTGTCGGGCTACCGCGTCATCACGGCGGCCTCGCCGCACAACCGCGAATATCTGCAGTCCATCGGCGCCGACGCCGTCTTCGACTACCACGATGCCGACGCCTTTGTTGCCAGCGTGGCCTCCACCGTCAAGGACTGGGGCTGCGGCGGCCTGCGCGTCGCCTGGGACTGCGTGTCGTCGGAGCAGACGGCGCGCCTGTGCGCCCGCGCGCTGGCGGCAGCGGCCGGTGCGGACAGCAGCAGCACGCTGTTGTACCGCAGCCTGCTGCCCATCCCTGCCGATGTCCTCACGACCATCGATGCGCGCATCAACAGCGGCAGCACCTTGTTCTACACCGCCCTGGGCGAGCCTTTCTCCAAGGGTATGGCGTTCCCGGCCGTGCCCGAGGATTTGGCGTTTGCAACCCGCTTCATTGCCCTGACTGCGGACTTGGCGGCGTCGGGCAAGCTGAAGCCGATCAAGCCGATTGTCAATCGGGGCGGCGCCGGCCTGGAGGGCGTGCTGGTAGGGCTGCAGGAGCTCAAGGCCGACAAAGTCAGCGGCGGCAAGCTCGTGTACACGATTGGGGCGCAGGAATGAAAGGGGCTACGAAGCAGTACACAAAAGTATGGAGAAAGCGGAAGCCTGAGCATATCTGTACAATGAAAGTCTCGTCTAGCTATCCAAGCAACCTTTGACAAAGTATCCAGTTCGCCAAGCGCGGGGAACGCGGCCGTGACAGAGCTGTGCCAAAATTCCAGAGAGTGACACGCAAAAATGTGGAACTGAGAGACGCCCGACGCTGTCGGCGAAGCTCGTAAAACGGGTATGATGAGAAATACAGGCCCTTTAGCCGGAACCAAACCAAAACTAAACCGCTCCAAGACAAGAAAAACTGAGAGATAACATAAAAAAACCCCAACGCTCGTAGATTGACAAAAAAAGGACAAAAGGAAAATGAAAGATATGCCGATTGCACCCCTTACGGTGAGATGTCATGCTTGCTACTGCTACTGCTACTGTTGTTGTTGTTGTTGTTGCATGATCTCCCGCACGACCGTCCGGAGGATCTCCATGTGGGCCGACTGGAAGCTGCGGCCGACGAAGGGCTTGACGAGCGCGCTGCACTCGACCTGGGCCTCCTCGACGAGCTCGTAAGTGGCGGTGCCGGCGGCGGTAACGGTTGTCGTTGTCTCGCCGTATCTTCTCTTCGGTGGCGTAGCCGGGGGCGTGAGCGGGCTAACGGCGGCCGAGGTCTTGCTCTCACTGCCCTGTCCGCGGTTTCGGCTCCAGCTGCGGCTGTGGCTTCTGCGACCTCCTCCTCCGTTGCTGCTCCCCGCTGGCAGCACGCGCCATGTGCTCCAGACGCGGACGCCGCCAGCGGCCAGGCTGCGGCAGCGCAGGCCACCGTCAAAGCGCTGCATCACGCAGGGGATGACGACCTGCTTGGTGGCCAGGCCCGGCACCAGGACGATGCGGTCGACGACCTCAAAGGCAGCCAGAGCATGGCCATCCTCGCGAAAGAAGGCATCGTCGACGATCTCGGCCAGGTCAACGGGGCGGCGCCGATAGGAAACCAGAAACGGGTTAGGCGTGATGAGCGGCTCGTAGCGGTGGAGGGCCTCGACGACCTGCTGGGGCGACAGCGTCGGGGGCAGCGGGAAGGCGAGGTTGAACGAGAGAATGGGCATTGCTGGTCGGTGGTTGTGCGCGTTTGTGCGTTCTTGTGTTCTTGTGTTCTTGTGTTCTTGTGTTCTTGTGCTTTGGTGGTCTTGTGACCGTTTGTAATCGTTGCGGTCGTTGTCTGACTCGTTTGTCTTTCGCTTTCTTGCTCCTTAACCCCAACTCTTTTCAATCTTTATCCTTTTTATTTTTCGTCTCTTGTTTGCGGCTATTTCAAGCTGACGGGCTTATACCAAAAGCGTAGGATTTGAGCGGTGCCTCAGAGACGCTAGAACAGAAGCAGCAGGAGAAGGACAAATGGCGGAAAGACGAAGGCATAAATAGATGGCGACAGATGAATTAAGAATAGAAGAGGTACAGTATAACCTTGCTGACCTCCCCTTGACTTACTCTAGGCAGGGGTGAAGATGAAGCAGCTCCGTTTTGTTTTTTTGCGCCAGGCATGACCACTCACTTGGAAGAGAGAGAGAGAGCTGCAGCAAGGCACATAGGCAAGCATTAGCCAGCATTGGCCAACAGCGGCCAGTAGCTGAGAGACACACAGAAACAGAAACACATAAAGAGTAATAGCGTTGTGGGCCGTCTGGAATGGGAATGGTAAAACGGCCCCTAGCCGCTGTCCTCTTGCTGCTTGTGGCCGACGATGAAACGCTTCAGTGCTCTAATTTTAGCCAAAGAGTGTTGGTGGAGGGCAGCTGCTTACTGACGTCACGTGCGAAATCAGTGGCTGTGCAGCCAACGTTGTTGCTTGCTTCCTCGCTAGAACAGCGCTGCAGCTCTGAAAGGACGCATTCTTGCAGCTTGTCATCATGGGTCATCCCAGACAGAATGGGGTAGCGTAGTAGTCAATTTGGATGGAGTATGGCTGCAGTATGGCTGCAGTATGGATGGACAGCCGTATCGAACTTGCTGAGCCCCATCACTTCAAGCTACTCGTACACTTTCAAGGCGCTTCCGTCGAGCGATGCCCCGCGCGCTGCTGTCCGCTCTGCTCTAGCTGCCGGCTAGATAGACTTTTTTGCGCAAGCTGGCTCTCCACTACGGGAGCAGGTTGCCTTTCTACCGCTTCCCCACCACGATGCTCAGCAGAGACGGGGTTCGCGAACGGCTTCACGACTGTTCATCTCTTTTGGGCATCCTGTCTCAAGTGAGACGGGGCCAGACAAGGCCATACAAATGCGAGATGAGACAGGGCGAGGCACGAGGCAGGACGAGGCGAACATTAAGCGGCACATCTTGGGATCCCAACTCAAGAGGCTCAAGAGGCGGTCTGTAAAACCGGCGAGGCCTAACCGACAATTTTTTTTCGGCACCGTAAGATACCAAATACGTGTCTCTGTTGTGGCGAGCCATGAGTTCCTGCACAACTCGTTTCTCTTTTTTCCTCTTTTTTTTTTGTCTTTTCCTTCCGTGTCCCTCTCGAGCTGCCTCTTCCTGTGTGTTTGTACTTGCCCGGATTCCCAGACGTTGGCGAGGCGGTGAGCAAGGCGCTATTCTGTTTTAGGCGTTGATGCGTGGGAGGCGGCTTGTTCAATGACACGCAGCCTCCACTACAGAAAAGGGATTTGTGCTGTTCTGCGTTTCGCAGGTGGAGATGATTATGTGCGGACTGCCGATTGTTACGAGCATTCCGTACCGTCCTCGCAGAGCAGTCCTTTATGTACGAGCAGCCGTCAATTGCGCGCGGCTTGACATCGATAATACGTACTCGTACATACGGGTACTCGTAGTGGCAGATGGCCGTGGCTGAGATCCGATGTAGCATCCAGCTACTGTATTTAGGACATCTTAGTATCTCACCATGGCAGCGTGGCAGTAATGCAGACGTGCCCAACTGTGGCGCCCATCGGAAGACTGAGCGGCATCGCCCACCGAGCACGTGCACTTCCGGACGACTGGCCGGTGAGTTTTCGTATTGAGCTTGTTGGACGACAATGGCATTACTACTCGTACTATCATGATGTAAGGGAGGCAGACAGAGTGACCAGCCAGCCGAACTACCCTTTCCCAGGCGATTGAATAGTAAGATGACTTACGTTGCAGGGTACGAAGTCTGGCACTCTTCCTCTTACAGATAACGAGCAACATGCACGAGTAAGATATACTCGTACTCGTACATAAGATACTACGACGTACGGAGTACGGACTACGAGTACTACTCGTATCCTACATCGCATTGTGCATACGAAGTAGTAGTAAAAGGGGGGTGGCTGCGTCGCCTGCTAGCACGACAAATGGCTGCCGCCCATCGTGCGGAACATCTGCATCATGCACCGCCGTGCAGATGATGGCAACCTGCTGAAAGAAGCCTAGGCCCCACTTCGGCTACCTTTGCCAAGCTGATTTTTCCATTCGGCCCATTCCTTCACCACAAAGTACCCTATACGCACCGCTGTCGCTTACCGCGCATAGCGCTCTAGCATCCCATGTAGTGGTACCTGGCGAGGGCGAGGCGAACGGACAAAGAGGCCATTCGCCACGCGCGAGAGCCTGCGCCATGACGACCCGTCCCGGGGGAGGCTCTTCTAAATTTTGACGCGAGCGGACGCGATACTGGAAGCCGTTGGGAAGACGGTAGGCGTAGAGATTAGCGGGTGTCGATAACACAGGACAGCACGCGCACTCGCTCAAAGTATGTACGAGTATGTAAGATATATTCGCGAATACTCGTAGTTTTAGGAATGCCTTCTTTTTTTATTCTGTTTTTGTATGTACGAGTAGCCCAGGGTCGGCTCGTGGATGATCACTCATGTTTCAGCCCCTCGCCTTGCGGCAACGAAAGGCTCTCCTCATCCATGGCTCCCAAATATTAGCACGTATTCAGTGGCATTAGCTTCCCTGCCACCGGATTTTTACCTCTTTCCTATAGGACCAACGGCTGAGCCAGGGGGGTGGAATTGAGGGTGCCCCCCCAGCCTGGAGGGGTTGAACGCGAAAATTGAGGGGTGATTCGCTGAGCTCCCAACAGAGTAATAAGATGTCCTAATCAAATCGGGCGAGGCAGAACACGCGTTTGCTATTGACAACTTTCCACTTTCAGACGCTCTGCCTTCAACGGCAGCTCCTGCCCTGGAAGCAGATCGTGGTGCACGACTACTCGTATGCATGTATGCGTTCTTGCCTGCCGGTCTTTGCCTGTGACGACTGGAACAGAATGAAATGGGAAGGTGCGCTATTTCCACCTGTCCTCCAGGACAGATTGAGTAAATAATAGCATGCATCACAGCGTATCTTCTCCCCCGTTTGTATACTAAATTGTTCCCACAGCCTGCTATCATACCTTTGAAAGACGAAAGTAACGGAAGAAAAACGAGGCTTCACAACAGTCATTGGCTAACCTCCCCGCCACCTCTGGTCCGCAATTCCACACACACGGTTGAGGCGATGGCCCGATATTATTTTGACTACCCCGTCCACTTCTAAACTCCTTCCCCCCCGGAGTGGCCTAGAAAAGCCAAATCGTCTGCCAATCGTGGGTCGTTCCCAGCCACCCCCCTGGTCAATCCATCAAAGCGCCTCCTGTCCCTTTCGTCGTCCCTATTTTTTTTCCTGCTCACCCGTTCTGGCTTTCTTTCCTCCTCTCCCTCTTCCCCGTGCACGTCCCGCGTGGGAATCGAAAGATTGTACGATACGCGGCCACCGACCGAGACCGAGACCGCGTCGTACGAGACGTGAAAGACGACACGAACGCACACAAGCAGAGCAGTTGCGATCAAAACTCGACGACAGGAACAAACCACGACAACGACGGTCGCTCGTGCTCACTAAGAACAGAGTAGTCTGTTCCTAGATCAGCAGCCGCCTTCAGCGTGATTCAGCTTCGGCATCCCGCACCCCTGGTTCTGCCATCCTTCTGCACCCTTTCTTTTTGCCTCCCTGTCTGCTGTTGCTTCGCTGCAAACTTAGACACAGGGACCAGAAAATCTTGCTTTTTGTGTACCGAGTACGTATCTACCTTTCCTCCATCTCACCACACTCGTCGCTCTTCTCCCTTCTGTCTCCCTCCCCCTCGACAGCTGTCGTTGCCGCCCAACCAGATTTTCACACCGCCCAGATGCTCTAATACTCCTGCATGACAGCACTACCCCAAAACACCAACGAAAAGCATCGGTAACCACAGTGGCCAACAACAGGTGTGTCACACAGCACTACCCTCCATTGCCGTCCTCTGTCCTGTCGCCTGAGATTCCCTCCCACCATTTGCCTCCATACTGCATGGTCCCTACATCATCTTGCGATCACACAGCCAAAAGGATCACCAATCCTGTCCTGTCCAGGCCCTCCCATACCTGAATCCTCTGGACCCATTGGCCCCCTTATCTCTCAGCCCTCCGTCCCCTTGCAGCTATGAGGATCGAAGCGGCCGACAAGACAGAGGACAGGGAAAAAAAAGTCGGACTCTGCGAAACCGCCTTTTACACCTACTGACTTTTCGGGCCAGGAAATATAGGGCCTGACCGACGCGACGACTTCTCGCCCCATAAACCCCCTCTCGTTTCCCCCCCAAATCTCACACTGGCCAGCGGCTGGGTAAGGCAGGTTGTGCATGTTTCTTCTCTAACAAGCAGGAACTCCATGAGGCTTACGCTACCTCATTTATTTCGAACGCCTCCGACCTCGATCCCGACTTTGCAGGAGCACTCGTAGTCTTGCTGGAAGTGCGACACGGCCGAAGCAGAGCTGCAACGACCCCCCTCCCGCCGTCGAACTAACCACAACCTCACTCACCCATCTCTTACGGCTCTCGCAAAAATTGGCTCCTCACTGCCGGCTCTCACTTGCCCGCTGCGTCCATGAGTCTGACAGCCGTCTTCCAGTGCACCGTCAGTTTGCTAGACAATCAAGATGGCCGCCGCCCAGCTTCTGGTGTTGTCCTCCAACAGCGCTGCCGTAGAAGGCGTCGCATATGGCTGCTCAACGACCCGGCATGGGACAAAGACGACTGGGTGGGATGACGGTGTGGTGGACAGCTGCTCTGGTGTTCCCTGGTCTGCTGAGGACTTGCGCATCCGCATGCGCTGTATTGCTTCGGCCTGGACACAACTTCGGGTGAGACTTCTCTTTACTTTGCTCTTTTTCTTCAGTGATTACGATGCCCTGCCTCTCCCTGTGCCGTTTCGCGACTGGAGATGTCTGTCCTATTGTGTATATACGTGCGCAGTTGTGATTTTGTGGAAAGAAAGTGACTGCACGAGAAGAGGGCACCATATGGGGACACAGCAGTTTCAGCCAGGGCTCATTATTTCTATCTCTATTTCTCTTATATCTGTACACTTTTGCCATATTTCTTCCAGACTCTTTTCCCTGCCTAGCCGCTGCTTGCATGATGGCCTATCTGTATACGAGCCTGCCAAATCTGCAACCCAGGTAACGGGCAATGCGACTGAGCTTCTGGCAATCAATTTGCAACCACGCCGATAGCTGTTGCTTTGTGCTATGGCACTCATCGACTTACACATTCTGCACTATTTATCTCTGGAAACCTCATAGCTGGACATCGTGCACTGACAACTTTTTTACCAGGGCCCGCTGGCATCTTCACGAGCCTCGAAAGGCACACTAACATCGAGCCGCAAACTCATACTACCAATTCTCACCCCCAAATGGGCACGTAGCTTTCACCCAGCTTCCACACCCGAAACCGAGTTCTCGGACGACACCCTCATACCTGACCCCAGCCGAACCGATGGCCGCTCAAGTGGGCGGGATTGGGCTGATTCAGGTCTGGGTGACTCGCCAGCGCACGACGGGTCTGACCGCCGCAAGCACAAGAAAGACTCTGATCTCTTTGGCGACCCTAGTCTGGACATTGCCGTCGACTTCTCTTATTCAGAAGGCTTCAAGGAAGCCGGCCCAAAGAAGAAAAAGAAGGGCCAGACTAACAACAACAGCAACAGCAACAACAATGCTAACAATAACAACAACAACATCAACAACAACAGCAATAATAATAACAGCAATGACAACAACATCAACAACAATGCCGAGAAGAAAGATGCTGCGGGAGGCGGCGACGCAAACAAGGACAACAACAGCGGCGGAGGAGATGGTGGTGACGACAAAAAAAAGGAGGACGACCCAGTGCCAGATATCACCCCAGCGGGCACAAAGAAGAAGAAGGGCAAAAAGAATGGCGCGGCTGATGAGGCGCCTAAGACCGACGCACTGCTTCCGGAAATTTCAGCAACCGGGGATTTTGACGCGTTCCAGGAGATTAAGCTCAACGACACTGGGCCGCCAATAGACTTGGATCTGGGGTCGACAACTAAAGCTCCACCAGCCGTCAGCAGCTGGGGCTCTGCTTGGAACACTGGCGGCTCTGGCAATGCTGGCACAACTGGTTCCGCATGGGACACAAAACCAACGACTGTCGAAGAAAAGAAAGCCGAAGTGGAGGACAATCCGTGGAGTCTTAACAGGCCCAAGCCAAAAAAGAAGAAGCAAACGCTTGGCTTTGGCGACTTTGGCGAAGAAAGCAATCTGGAGTCTTCTGTGACTGAAGATAAGAAGAAGGACGAGAAGGTGGACGACGATGTCGGATTCGGAATATCTACAGCCAAGAAGGATAAGAAGAAGAACTTCTGGGGTGCGGATCCGGTCGAGGAGAAAGAGACCCTAGCTTCGAAAACTCAGGACGACGACAGTTGGGGCGGCTGGGGATTGTCAGGCAACAAAAAGAAGAAGTCTGCCGAGCCAGAACACGCACCGGAACCACAGGAAAAGAAAGTGGAAGAAACTGTGGTCCCCAAAGAGGCCGACTCTGCAGCCGTCGCCGATATCTGGGGCTCGGCGATACCGTCGAAGAAAAGCAAGAAGAAGGGAAAGAATGCTGTCATCGCAAGCATATTTGAACCAGAACCCGAGCCAGAGCCTGCACCGCCACCGCCAAAAGGACCGGAGCCTGAGCCGGAGAAACCGAAGGAAGAAGAAAGCGTGTGGGATGTCTGGGGTATCAGCAAGAAGGCCAAAAAGAAGAAGGCCGTCGATGAGCCCAAAATAGTGGAGCCAGAGCCAGAACCAGTCCCCGAACCAGTCATAGAAGAGCCGGAACCGGAACCGGCCCCAGAACCGCCAGCTCCACCCCAGGAGGACCTGGGCTGGGGTGCCACGACTATGACGAAGAAGAAGAAGAAAGGAAAGGGAGCTGCCGTCGTCATTGTGCCTGAGCCACCCAAGGAACCGGACCCGGTCCCTGAACCAGAACCGGAGCCAGAGCCGGAGCCTGAACCAGAGAAAGCTGCTGAAAAGGAAGGGGAGGGCGGCTTCTGGTCAAGTTTCACTGCGAAGAAAGACAAGAAGGGAAAGAAAGGCGGTTCTACCTTGTCCACAGAGAGCGACAAGACGGCAAAGGAGCCCGCCAGATCTTCCTTTGATGATGAGTTTGACCTATTCGGCAGCAGCAAGAAATCTAAGAAGAAGTCCGCGGTTGAAGAGGCCGTTAACACACCTGCTCCGGCTGTGGAAGGAGAAAAGGCAGGCAACCTGGAAGAATTCGATTTTGGCTGGGGCGCGGCCGTCCCTAGCAAGAAGAAGAAGAAGGGAAAGAATGCAGAGCCTGATCCTAAGTCTGAGCCGTTGGCGATGCCGGATCCCGAGCCAGAAATTAATCTCGACTCGACAAATGCAGCTGACGACATGTTCTCATCCTTTGTGACTACCAAAAAGGAGAAGAAGAAGAAGGGGAAAACCGCCGTTATCCCCGTCATCGAAGAACCCGAACCGCCGAAGGAGCCCGAGCCTGAGCCAGTGTTTGTGCCTGAGCCCACACCGGAGCCTCCAAATGACATTCTTGGTGGTGGGGACGACTGGGGCCTCAACGCATGGGGAGCAACAGCAACTAAGAAAACAAAGAAGAAAAAGGGCAAGATTGTAGACCCGGAATCAGAAGCAGAGCAGCTACGGGTACCAGAGCCGGAACCCGAGTTTATACCGGAGCCGGTACCCGAGCCAGAGCCGGTTTTACAACACGAGGTGGACGACTGGGGCTTCAAACGGAGCGGCAGCCAAAAAGACAAGAAGAAGGCCGGCGAGGAAGGGTCAATTAAAGATTCGAAATCAACACATTCGATACCTGAACCAGAGCCTCCAAAAGTCTCAGAGCCTCCGAGAGCCTCATTCTTCTCTACCATTTGGGCTACAGCAACCGGTAAAGTAAGAGAGAAGACACCGGAGCCTGCGCCCCCGCCTAAACCTGAGCCTGAGCCGGAGCCGGAGCCTGAACCTGAACCCGAACCTGAGCCTGAACATGAGCCCGAACCTTTTATGGCTGAGAAAGAAGAAGATATTTGGGGCACTAATAGCTGGGCAACTACAAGCAAGAAAACCAGCAAGGCCGACGGGTTTGGGTTTAAGAAGGAACCAGTAGCAGTGATGGAACCGGAGCCTCTTCTGGAGACTAGTAACATCTGGGGCCTTCCAGCTACGAAAAAGGAAAAGAAAAAGAAAGGCAAGGCTATTGCTGCAGCTTTGGCAGCTTTTGAACCTCAGCCTCTGAAGGAGCCCGAGCCCGAGCCCGAGCCCGAGCTGGAGAAAAAGGCGGCTGAGGAGGACAGCTGGGGCGGTTGGGGAGCGGCGACAAAGAAGAAGAGGGGCAAGAAAGATCTAGAGCCTGAGCCGGAGCCGGAGCTAGAGCCCAAGCCAGAACCTGAGCCGGAACTTGAGCCGGAACCTGAGCCGGAACCCGAAAAGAAGGAAGATGACATTTGGGGCTTCTCTGCGACCAAAAAGGACAAGAAGAAAAAGGGAAAGGTAGTAGTTGCTGCGGAGCCTGAACCTGCTAAGGAGGAACCTGCGAAGACTGAACCAGAGGAGGATGCTTGGGGCTTCTCTGTTAAAAAGGACAAGAAGAAAAAGAAGGGAAAGCTAGCACAAGAGCCGGAGCCGGAGCCAGAACCCGAACCAGAACCTGAGCCGGAACCTGAGCCAGAACCTGAGCCAGAACCTGAGCCAGAACCTGAGCCAGAACCTGAGCCAGAACCTGAGCCGGAGCCGGAACCCCCTGCCGAAGAGCCGGGGAACCTGTGGGGGCTTAGTTCAAAAAAGGACAAGAAGAAAAAGGGCAGCAAGGCTGTCGGGCCGGAGCCTGCGCCCGAACCGCCTGCCTCCGAGCTAGAGAAGGATGCGTGGGGCTTCTCTACAAAAAAGGATAAGAAGAAAAAGGCTAGCAAGACCGCCGAGCCGGAACTCGAACCTGAGCCGCCCGCCTCTGAGCCGAAGGACGATATGTGGGGCTTCTCTACTAAGAAAGACAAGAAGAAGAAGGGCAGCAAGGCCGTTGAGCCCGATGCTGAGCCTGAGCCTGAGCCCGAGCCTGAGCCTGAGCTTGAGCCCGAGTCGCCTGCTCCAGAACCCGAAAGTGACTCGTGGGGCTTCACTATCAAAAAGGACAAGAAAAAGAAGGGCAGCAAGATCGTCGAACCGGAATTCGAGCCTGAGCCTCCGGCGTCTGAAGCGGAAGAGAAGGACACCTGGGGCTTCACCACCAAAAAGGACAAGAAAAAGAAGGGTAGCAAAACTGTCGATCATGAACTTGAACCTGAGCCGCCGGCCCCAGAACCTGAAGAAAGTTCGTGGGGCTTCTCTATTAAAAAAGACAAGAAAAAGAAGGGCAGCAAGATCGTCGAACCGGAATTCGAGCCTGAGCCTTCGGCGTCTGAAGCGGAAGAGAAGGACACCTGGGGCTTCCCCTCTAAAAAGGACAAGAAAAAGAAAGGCAAAGAGGCTGAGCCGGAGTCAGAGCCACCGCTGCCCGAACCTGAACCAGAGCCAGCGGCTGACCTGGGTGAAAGCATCTGGTCGGTGTCTTCCAAGAAGGACAAGAAAAAGAAAAAGGGCCTCGTGGTGGCCGAAGAGGAGCCCAAAAAGGATGACACTAACCCACCGGCGGCTGCGGAAAGTGCCTGGGATGCCTGGGGATCCAGCAGCAAGAAGAAAAAGAAGGGCGAGGATGACGCTTCTACAAACGGCGACAATGATGCATCTGCTAGCAAAGCCACTACGGGAGATGCTGACGAGGACTGGATGACTTGGGGCACCGCTGCAAAGAGCAAGAAAAAGAGCAAGAAAGCGACAGCCGAAATTTGGGGAGAGCCTGACAAGACGGAGGACGACAACAGGAGTGGAGAGCCAGATGACGACATTGATTTCTACGACAGCCTCGAATCTATAGACAAAGAAGAGAACGATATCCCTCCAGAAGAAAAGGCTATCGAAAAGGAGGAGCCAAAAGAAGAAGATTCGTGGGGCTGGGGAATCACCAAGAAGCTCAAGAAGAAGAAAGGTAAGGCCGTGGCTGAAGAAGAGCCCGAGCTTCCGCCGCGTATTCCCACACCAACACCCGAGGAAGAAGAGGAAAAGACGGTGGGCACCGATAGCATCTGGGACGACGACTTTGGGTCACTGTCTAAATCGAAGGAGAAAGAGAAGGAGAAAGAGAGGGAAAAGGAAAAAGAGAAGAAAAAAGAGCCAAAGCTTAGTAAGAAGGAGCAGGAGAAGCTTGAAAAGGAAAAGAAGAAAGCAGAAAAAGAGAGGGTGAAAAAGGAGGCGCAAGAGGCGAAGGAGGCAGAGGAGCGCGCTGCGCGTGAAGCCGAGGAGGAGGCAGCGCGTGAGGCAGAAGAGGCAGCTCTGCGCGAAGCAGAGGAGAAAGCCCGCATTGAAGCCGAAGAGCAAGCTGCTCGCGAGGCCGAAGAGGCCAAGATTGAAGAGGAGGAGGAGAAGAGGACAATGCTGCAGGACAAAAAGGACAGGGGCCGCAAGCTGAACAAGAAGGAGCAGCGGGAGCTCGAGGCTCTTAATCAAAACGCTAACCAGCGCGCCGAAGCGGCTGCTGCCAAAGAGGCGGAAGAGCAAGCTGCTCGTGAGGCTGAGGAGGAGGCTGCGCGCGAGGCCGAGGAGCAAGCCGCTCGCGAGGCTGAGGAACAGGCAGAACGCGAGCGTGAGGAAGCCGAGGCTGCAGAGGCTGCAAAGAAATCCAAGTCCAAGTCCTCGTCGAAGTCCAAAGAAGATAGAAAGAAGGACAAAGGCAAGAGCAAGGACAAAGACAAAGATAAAGATAAGGATAGGGAGAAGGACAAGGACAAGGACAAGGACGAGGAGAAAAAGGACAAGAAAGGCAAGGGCAAAGAGGGAGACGGCGAGGACGACGTGTTCAAGGACATTGAGGACGACTTGATCAACCTCAGCCCCGAGCAGATCGAAGAGATCCTGGCGCCCAAGAACGAGACATTCAGCTTCTGGGGCTCGTCCAAAAAGGCCGCCAGCAAGAGCAAGAGTTCGTTGCCTGAGGCATCCACAACGGGCGCTACTGCAAAGGCGGCAGCTTCCGAGCTAGAAGCAGCAGAAGCGGCAAAAGCACCAGAAGCAGCAGAATTAGCCGAAGCTGAGTCAGCGAAGGTTCTCGAACCGCAGCACGACGCTAAGAGCACCAAGTCAAGCAAGAGCTCAAAGAAGATTAGCGCGGTTGAGGAGGTGACCAAGGACGCGCCACCGGTCGCGAAGGAAATTGTGACAACCTCCAAAACCAAAAAGGGTGTCAGTGGCAAGATTTCCGATCGCCTCAAGCTGTTTGAAGCCGCAGCCAACGAT
>JRUC01000919.1:0-10021 GCA_000806385.1 Leptographium procerum | reverse complement strand
GGGGGGGGGTGGTGTGAACATGAAAGGGAGTTGAATAACTCACCCTGTTGGTAGGCGTTGAGGGACTTTGTGAAGAGGTCGTCACGGGTGAGAACCATGATAATGGGAAGGTTCTCGTCGACGAGGGCCAGCACACCGTGCTTCAGCTCACCCGACATGACAGCCTCGCAGTGCAGGTAGGATATTTCCTTGATCTTGAGAGCGCCCTCGAGAGCCGTGCTGAACTGTGAGCCGCGGCCCAGCAGCAGCAGAGACTTCTGGTTCTTGAACTTGTGCTCGCACATCTGCTTTATGGCCTGGTCCTGCTTAAGTACCGATTTTATCTGGCTTGAGATGTTGGCCAGGCCCTCCATGATCTCCTCGCGCCGCTGCTGCTTGCTCGCACGGTCCTCGCTCAGCGACAGCGCAAACATGACCATGGCGACAAACTGCGACGTGTATGCCTTCGTTGAGGCGACACCGATTTCAGGGCCGGCGTTGACGTGGACACCGCAGTGAGTCAGCAGCGAGATAGACGAGCCGACGACGTTGACAATACCAACGGTGAGGGCGCCGCGCTCCAGGCAATACCGCAGAGCCAGCAGGGAATCGGCAGTCTCGCCGGACTGAGAGACAAAGATGCATGTGTCGTCGCGGAAGACCGGAGCCTGCCGGTCCAGGAAGTCGGAAGCCAGCTCGACCGCGATGGGAATCTCGGCAAGCTCTTCAAAGACACCGCGCACGGCCATGCAGCTGTGGTACGAAGTACCGCAGGCGATGAAGATGATGCGGCGACAGCGGCGGATGGTAGACATGTACGACCGCAGGCCGCCAAGGGTGACCTTCTTGTTCTCAATGTCCAGACGACCACGCATGGTGTTGACGACGGACTCGGGCTGCTCGAAAATCTCCTTCTGCATGAAGTGGTCGAACTTGCCCTTCATGATCTCCTGCAGCTCCAGCTCCAGGGTTTGGATGGCACGTATATTGGAGCTGCCGTCAGACTTCTTCAGGCGGTGGATGTTGAGAGAGCCCTCGTGGATGTGGGCAATGTCGTCGTCCTCGAGGTACATGACCTTCTTGGTGTGCTCGACAATGGCAGACGGGTCGGAAGAGAGGAAGAATTCGGTGGGCATAGGCATGCCGTCATCGGTCATGAAGGCGCGTGACTGAGAACGGTGGAGCAGCGACTTGTCAGGGGCGGCCAGGCCGCCAGCAGCCGAAGCGGGGGAGAGCAGGCTGTTGCCGCTGGAGACGCCTGCCTTCTTGAGGGCAACGTTCTGGGAGGCAGCCTCGGCAGGCAGCGGGCTGTTTTCGTCGGCATACTCGACGTCGACGAAGTCGACCTTCATGCGCTTCTGTGTCTTCACGCCGATGACGAGGGGAGAGCCCTTGCGGGCAGCGATGACCTCGTGGGGGTAGTGGACAGACTTGATCAGCAGACCATAGGCGCCCTCGAGCTCGCTGATCACGGCCTTGGCCAAGTCGGTAAAGCCGACCTGCGGATGCTGGTCATAGATGTACTTGGCGAGCTTGGCAATGCACTCGGTGTCTGTCTCGGTCTCAAACTTGAAGCCCTTGCTCTCCAGGAGGGTCTTGAGCTCCTTGTAGTTTGTGATGATGCCATTGTGGACGATGGCGAACTCCCAGCTTGGGTCAGACCTGGAGAGCAGACACAAAACGTCAGTCAGCTGTCGGTGGAAGCGGGGTTGAGACACACACAAAAAAGAAAGAAAAAGACTAAGCTGACAGCCCGTCAGGATTAAGCTTGCTTACCGGTGAGGGTGGCAGTTCACGCGCGACGGCGGACCGTGGGTGGCCCATCTGGTGTGTGCAATGCCGCAGTGGGAATCAAACGTATTCTCCAGCTCAATGTCTGACGAATCGATGAGTTCCTTCAACTTAGCCACCTTGCCAACCTCCTTGAAGGCGAGCACCTCATTCTTCTTGTCACCATCGACGGCCAGGCCTGCAGAATCGTATCCACGGTATTCGAGACGTGAGAGACCTGTACACCAATGGTAAATTAGCTTCGGCTCGCTTGGGTTTTGGCTTGTCTACTTTGCTAAGGAGAAGGGAGGAGGAGTTTCAGCTGCACTAGCACAGCGCTCCTAAAATCCTGTAGGATCCTCTAGGAGTTCGAAAGGAGCTGGAGCTGGAAACAGAGGGAAACAAGTCGTACCGTTAACAAGAGTGTCAATGACAAACTTCCGGTCCCGCTCGACCAGGTAGTTCACGTAGCCGAAAATGCCACTGTGAGAGGAGCAGTTTGTTAGCTACAGCGTTCTGACAGCTATCGAGCCGGTGCCGGGGGAGACGGTGACCCACCACATGTCGTCGGGCTTTTGAGACTGGAGGCAGAGGGGCAGTTCGGAAGAGGTTTTGGAAGAGATGGGGAGTTGCAGTTGACGGGAACGAGCAGCGTGGAAGAAAAGTGACAGAGGGATTGAGAGAGATGGGCCAGTTTAAATATGAAGAGAACAAACAGAGAAGGCCAAGCAGGAAGAGACGAACGGTGACAAAGGTAGGTAGATATATACGAGCAATGGATGGAGGGGGTTGGAAGCAGAAACAGAACGGATCCAGTTTAATTAATGGGGCTGAGGGCTTGAGAACGGGGCAACCGAGCAGCCAAAGCCCCGACTAGTATGGCGGTGTTGAGCGTTGGTGGGCGTTCAGGCCAGGGGAGAGGGGTGCGTTGGTCAGGGAAGGAGAGATCAGCGTTTGGAGCTGTTTCTTGGGGGCGGCGATTCCCTTTTGGTTTGCCCAACACAGGCTGAAGTGTGAACTCGTCACGACGGCTGCAGGACAGCTGTTCACTGCTCGCAGAGCACGATGGTAAGATTTCGTACATGATGGCACAAGAAAAGCACGAAGTATTGCCCAGCCGTACTTTACAGAGTAGACAGTGCATGATGGGCGGGGAATGGAAGCATAAAGCGATAGTTTATGTTTATTGACATATCTTACAAAGACACATTGATTGTACTACTCTGTATAGTGCTGAAATGGTCACTCCACGTGTCTATGGCAGCAAATACAGAACTCTAGTTTTGGCCTTCATAGTATTGGCTTGGGCTAGCAGGACCTCGTCAAGAGGGAGGGGGGGTGTCAACTTAACAGCGCTGTCCTGCTTATTACTGTCCATAAAGATGCCGTCAGCACCGACGAAGTGCATGCATTTTTTGAAGAGCGCGGGAGGCAGGAGTTGCTGCTACATATGTAAGATATGTACTCTTACGGAGAAGCCCGGTACTACATTTGTTCTCGGACGGCCTCAGCTAGGCGTAGATCGAGTTTATTAATAAGCTAAGATGCTGTGCTAACAAGAAGCGCTATACTACGGAGTAACGTATGTACGACTAGAAGCGGGTTACCGTGGCAAAAGTTGCGCTTTTCTCTGTCCGTCTTGGCCCTCGTTGCCGGCCAAGTGGGCGTCGCTTTGCATACGATTTGTAACGGTGGGCATGTCGTGTTCGAGGGGGACGCCAAAGCGCGTAAGGATACGAGAGAGACTAACTCGTATCTTGCAGGTACACAAAACAAGGTTGTAAGATACACAACGGACTGCAGTCTGCTCGCACGCCATTCCACTTCTCGCCCAGAATGGACAGAACTTGCTAGCACTTTGCGAGGATCACCTGCGGTGTCACTAGTTGGCTCCAGGATTTTTCGGGGTCTTTGATCTGTTCTCCATTCCTTCTCGTAACCTCTTTCCGAGTAGTTTCTAGTAGTAGTACTCGTGGTCTTTTTTAAGAACGCCCCGATGTACTCGTACAGCCTCAGACTAAAAGGCCAGCCAAGACGCTCTTCTCGTCCAAAATTGGCCGGTCGGCCGGGCTACTTCCAATAATAGCATATAGCCCACATTTTTTACTTGGAAAACTCCCCGGGGTGACGTTTAATCCGAGCAGCAAACGACTACCGTGTAATGCCTTGCAGGGGCAGAAAGGGGAAATGTTTCAGGTCACCAAAATTGTGTCCAGCATGGGCGTAAGGATTGGAAGATTGGAAACATATGGCAACATACAAAGTATACATTGGGTGCAGCCCATTCTTCTCCACACTCTATAGAATATCTCACTACTTAGTATGTATGCCTACATGCAGCAAAGTGTGGAAGATGCTTATGTCAGACCCACGATGGATCGATCCGTATCTCACGCTTCGCTGGGAATGCCAACCAACGACATGCCCTAACCGAGAGTAAAGGATGGGCTAAGCGCTGATAGCAGAAAGTGTAGCATTTACGAACAACTATGCTGGAAATGGCATTATTTTGCTTCGTCCGATGCAGCCTTGAGAAAGATGAGGCCTCTTGACGGGCACCTTGAGGGGTATGTTGTGGCGCTGTGGTAAGATATCGTCGCTGGGCTACCACACTGGACGCCTGGCATTGGAATGAGAGGCCAGTCCTAAATCAGCCAGAACACAAAGACAGGTATCGTTAGGCTGACAGGGCTAACTCAGATCAGCCTTGCTGAGGCCATGTTCTAATCTCTTATCGTCACATGTCCCTAAAGTTGTCTCGTGTCTCGCATCTCGCTTGCCTGCTTGAAATGATCCAATGGGTTGTGCTGCTGCCACGCCTAGCCATGCCACGGCTCGCATTCCGCGCCAAACATCAAGTTAATGCATCTAATTATACATCTAGCAGCCCTGGCGCCTGCTGCCTTCCCGCTTACAGCTTCTGGTACTCCAGCTTGCCCTCCAGCTTCTTGGCCTCGGCCACCTTCCGCACAGCCTTGTTGAAGTCATCTTGGTTGACGGCGTCCCGGTAATCTTTGATAGCAAACAGTCCGCTGTATAGGGGGATGCATCGTTAGCTTTCTGATGGATGCCTGTGGCTTGCGCTGCCCATAGGATAGTCAAAACTTACGCTTCTGTCACAACGTTCCGCAAATCGGCCCCGTTCAGGCCGTCGCTCATCTTGACCACACTCTCAAAGTCAATCTCTCCCTCTGTCACCACGCTTGCCGCGTGAATCTTGAGGATCTCCAGCCGGCCAACTTCATTTGGTAGTGCAATCTCGATCTTGCGATCCAACCGGCCCGCTCTCAGCAGCGCAGGGTCCAGAGTGTCGGGCCGGTTCGTTGCCATGATGATCTTCGTCTTGCCAAGGTAGTCAAAGCCGTCCAGCTGGTTGAGGAGCTCCATTAACGTTCGCTGGATCTCTCGATCAGCGCTGGTGCCTTCCGAAAATCTCCGGCCGCCGATGGCGTCAATCTCGTCCATGAAGATGATACAAGGCTCATGCTCTTTGGCATAACCGAACATCTCCCGAATGAGGCGCGCAGACTCGCCGATGTACTTGTCGACGATGGCGGATGAGACAACTGTGAGACACTCGTCAGAGCCCATTCAAAAGTAAGCGAAAACAAGACAAGATGTTAAGAAGAATCGTCGCACCTTTGAGGAAGTTGGTCTCCAGGCTGCTGGCGACCGCGCGTGCAAGCAGGGTCTTGCCCGTGCCTGGGGGGCCGTACAACAGCACGCCCTTTGGCGGCTTGATTCCCACCCTCAGAAATAGCTCCGGGTTTTTCAGAGGCAACTCGATAACCTCGCGAAGTTCTCGAATCTGTTCATTCAACCCTCCGATGCCAGCAAAGTTGACCTGGCCAGGGTCTTCCAGTGACATGTTGTACACCAAAGGATCGACCTCTCGTGGCAGCATCCGCATGATTGTGAGCGTCGTCATATCGAGCGCTACACGTGTTCCCTGCTTCAGCTTGGCCTTGTCAACCTTCGATCGGCAACCGACGACGTATCGTGGCCCAGAGGACGCCTTGACGATAACTGAGCAAAGAGGATGATAATGTTAGATCCCAATTCCCCTTCTTCGTGCAGACATAGCAGCAAGATAGTATGGTACTCACATCGCTCATCGTCAAGCTGCTTCAGAACCTCGCCGATAATCTGGCCCACACTCTGCAGCGCCTTGATGTTCTCCTCGGTCTGGTCGTAGTTCTTTTGTAGGTCCTTGATCTCCAAGCGCAGCGCCTTGAGCTTTGCCTCCCATTCCCGCGACTCAATCAGCTTATCTTTGAAGGCCGAAAGGGCGTGCTGGCGCTCCGGGTCCGCCATTGTAGAAGGCCGAGGAGGGTGAGACGAAGAGATACGGATTTGGGGTCAGAAGACAGGTCGCGGGCAGTTGTACCCAACAACGTAGGCAAAGTTCAGATGCCAGGCCACGTAATAGTGTGCGCGCAAGAGGTGGACGGCTCAAAGATTCGACAGGGCGAGATATGTCGATTGCGATGGCCAGTGGTGATCAAAGTATGCAATCTGGGTATGGCAGCCCACACACAACGACGCAGGCGAAAGCTTACCTCAAGCTCCTGCTGCCTTGTTGGCGTGGCGCGCGCCACACCGGTAGTTTGTTCTGCCGGTTCCGACTAATATGCGACTATCAGCGACAAGCAATTAAAGAGAAATTTGTGCAAACAGCGCAAAACTCCGATTCCTGCCAGCATTCCTCTGTCCTTGAATACTCTAAGGCGCGAAAACCTGATTCTGTTTTTCGTCGGTGTACATTATGGCTTCTAGTGTAATACAAAAGGCATTAGAAGCCAAGGTAAGTTAGGGAAGCAGTACTCGCATGTTTGCGGTAGAAAGCACACCAGAGGGGGGGCAGCGCCTCTCCCGGCACTAAGCCAGCATCAAGTCTTCCTAATACAAGGAGAAACAGTCTTTCTAAATCTGTTGTCGTGAATAGCAATGCCATTTAATTTAATAATGCACGTGTTCGGCTGGAAAGCCTGCGCAGCTGTCAATGCTACTATGCAGTAGATACAGGGGCTAGACTGGGGGCCAGATACAATTCAGATGTCTCTGTACATTGTACCTAGTATCTTGCGTTTCTTTGGCTCTCTGGCTGATTGCTAGTATGTAAGAAGCCGGTTTTAAAATTCGCATGCCGCCCATATCACAGTCAACCAGTCTTTCTCTATCACATGTCACTTCTCCCTCTTCCCGCTAAGCTTGTCAGTGGGTAGCAGTAGCTGCTGCGTCGCGCCTTGGCCACCAGCTTTCGCCTCCATTTAAAGACGAAGCAAGTCTATCAGACAGTGGCAGCACAAGCCCCTACAACCCATTACTACTATAACCTAACACAATGTACGGCAAAAGTAGTCTCCGGGTATTACATAGCGTCTGTGCAAAGAAAACAAAAAACTATGTATCACATCTTGAGAAGCAATGCTCCTAGGAGGGCAAAAGGTCATAGCGCAAAATGGTCTCAGCTGTTTTCTTGGAATACCCAAAAGTCAGAGGCTCGGACGCTGTCCCAAGGTCTGAGGCCTTGTGCTCAGCAAGCTTTCGCTAATATCAGTGTACTGAATTGCACATACGCGTGCCACTGAAATCTCTAAGGGCGAAACACGTTTCGGGCCCTACAGACTTGATGCCAGATCGATGCATTTATCACTCTCTTATTCTTCTGTCGAATGGAAACTGTTTGCGTAGCTTACCGTACATATGGCTAGTCCCTGCTATATGTGGACTTCCCATGCTTGTTATTAGCTGGGCCGTTCTGGCAGGATGGTCGGTAGGATTTTTGGCCGCCACGGGGTCATGGTTACGGAACAGGGAAGAGCTTAATTCTAATAAAAGATGCAAGGTTATTTGGCGAACCAAAGTGACCCCCGAGTCTTAGCATTAAGAGGAAATTGGCATGTAATCAGCCTCATCCTCAGAAATGGACGCGCGCATGCTATGAAGCTTTACTGCCGAAAATATGGTAGTTTGCTACTATTTGATATGTTGCTGTGGACTTAAGCCCTTATATCAAGCATAGTATAACAATACTTCAATTATAACGGCGTGTGCTGAATACGAGAGCCGATATTGACGGAATGCTATGACAAACTTGTCTCATCGCTTTCTGTAAAACCACTGGCTCGATAAGGCGAAGTCTTACGGAGTGATGTGCTGACTGGGAGGCACGTATTCACGGTCTCGTAGACAGATAAAAAGTAGCAAGTCCAGAAGGTTCCGTGCCAGAAATGTGGCCTCCCTTGTGTCTTACTGTTTCAAACTTCGGCAACATGACTACGAGTACGAGTACGAGTAAAGTCTAGACTGAAATGAAGTAGATGATCATTGACGCTCCAAGACACAACGCCCGTACTAGCAAACGAGTGGACCTTAGACAAGGCTTTACACAATGAAAGGAAATATAATGAAGAAAGCCAGCAATGAGAACCTCATACTTGAGCACAATGTTAGCTCAACGACAATAGAAGACAAGCAAACCCAGACCCCAGTGGCCCGTAACCAATTTTCCCTTAACGCCTTTTCCTCTGCCTTTGCCTGGCAATAATTTTCCTCTCGGGACGCCGGTATGCCGTAACATGCGAATCGAGCGCCTCGTTATCGGAAATGTAAATATGAAATGAAGTATCGCATGTTGTATCGTGGGGTGGCCCTACTCGTACGTCTGCAGGGTAGCATGCAGGCGTACCGGTGAGATCCTTAGCCTTCTTGCGCTGCATCAGGCCATGCCGCACCTCTCGAGGTGTTGTGCATTCGGCAAGACCCCACCGTTACCTCTGGCCTTTCAGCTCCCAGCCCACCCACTTGCAAGACCCAAGGCGCTGGGAAAATAAGAAAGGTGCGTGACAGTTCGGCGAGTGGAGAGTGGCGTGATGAACGAGAACGACGCTAGAAGCACATAAATCGACGGCCACAAAACCGCGCAAGGCATGGTGTAGATACCATGGCGGCCAGTGCGGTCGGGGACAAGAGGAGACGTTGATATGCAATAACTAGCCAGAGCACAACAAACAATGACCGGGAATCACAATATAGCGTTCGTGCGGCCCACTTGAGCATGACTGTTGCTTGCAGCCGTCAAGAGAGGTACCGAAATAATGAGCTCCTGGGTCGACACAGGACGTGTAGATATAGTAGTTCTTGGTGAAGTTGCACATGTTGAGTAGAAGTGTCGTTGCTGGCTGTTGGGGTGTCGCGAGACAGAATAAAAAAAGTAGATCTGAGTCTTGAGTCTGAGTCCGGGCCTGAGTCTGACTATCTGGCGGTCTCTGTTTGTATGCTGATGTCCTTATGATGAGAAGGCGAGGACTTGTACGAGGTGTTAGTGAGACAAAATAGGAAGAAGGTGGTTGCACTGGTAGGACATATGGTGTGTTATATATATCTCGGTGTATGCATGCAAGCTTGTGTGTGTGTGTAAGATGTGCTCGCACAGGAAAGGGATGCAATATAATATACACTTACTGTAAGCGAATATGAGCGTATATAAGATGGACAGGACACAAAACAGGCAACGCGTGTTAGTGAATCACAGCTGCGAGTAAATGAGAGCACGGCGTGGATATCGGTGATGGTGATTTTAGCTACTTCCAAGAACAGCCCCGTGGCGTGCCTCGCATTCGCTGCTGCAAGTGGATATGACGATGCGTGGATGTATGCGGCGCGCCACGCGACCAGTGGATACAGCCGGTGTTGAAGACTGCCCTGGGTTTCCGCCGGCTATCGTGGATGCCTCGTATGGAGCTGCTCTGATATGGAGTCGTCAAGCGTCGAGCGTGGTTGGGAGAGAGGGCGTGCTGTTAGTGTCTGGAGGAGGTGGTGGGGGAGGTTTGGAAAGCGACCAGGGGTAGTGACAGCTGGTGTTCAAGATAGTGTTTTGTACAGAGAGCTGGGATGGGGAGATACGAAAAAACACCGAGAAGCAAGGACAAGAGTGAGATGAAGCATGAAGCCGAAGCCAATCAGCTTCAACCGCAGGCTTGGGGTGGTGAGAGCCGCTCTGTAGACCGTGCTATGCTGGCAGGCCCAAACCCTTTAGACTGGTCGCTTCGCGAGAATCAGACGAGTGTCATCAACGCAATGCATACGCCAGGCTGTGGTGAAAATCAGGCTGCCGGAAGGATGGAGTACTTGTGGACGTGACAGATGTGCTATGTGGGGGGGACCAGGCGACCTGGAGGGGTTTCTGGAGCCATTTTCAAAGAGGAGGAAAGGGGTGGCTACTTTGTTCTCGTACACGGCAAAGGCGTCATGGGGTTGGTTGGGGGGG
>JRUC01000918.1:0-10024 GCA_000806385.1 Leptographium procerum | reverse complement strand
CCCTGCCCTCCCTGCCCTCCCTGCCTTCTCTGCCGTCCTTGCTGTCGCGGCTCTCCCGTTCCCGGTCACGTCCACTGGCCGGTCCAGTCGGTCGCGGAGACTCTGTCTGGCTGCTTGGTCCGCGATCCTGGCGATCCTGCGAGCCGCGCGTGTCGCTGTGCACCGATAGCCGGTCAGACTCGGCTGCGCCGCTCCCCCGGCCCTCTGCGATCCGCAGTGCCCGTTCGGGATTGATCGCCACCTCTGCTGACTCTGCTTTCTTGGTAGGTGGCCCATCCGCCTCCTTTGTCTTCGTCGCCGCTGGGGTCGATGCCGGTTCTGACTTTGCAGCAGCCGCGGATGAAGCTGGAGCTTGCATCTGAGGCTGTTTTGACTGTGGCTGTGACGGTGGCTTTTGCTGTTGCTGTTGCTGTGCCTGAGAGGTAGCCGGTCCGTGTGGAGGTAGAGGTTTGCCCGTCGGCGTCGACCGGTCGCGCATGTTCCCGTGCTGGCCGCCGAACCGTGTCGGCGTGTTGTCTACCCGCGAATTCCTCTCGCGGTCCCCGTGGCGGCTCCCAACATCACCGCCTCGAGCGCCGCTCCCTCCTCCGGGGCCGCCCCGATCTGGCGGACCAGAAAAGTCCCGCATCGGTTTGTCTATGCGCGCATGCTCTGGCGTGCGGAAGTCTCGCGAGTCACGTGAATCTCTTGAATCTCGCGGGTCGCGTAGGTCTCGCGGGTCTCGCGACTCTCGGGGCCCACGCGGCTCACGTCCGCTGCCGCCGCTGCCACCGCTGCCGAGACCGGTCGTGCTGCTATTGGCGTTGGCGTTGGCGTTGGCGTTGGCGTTGGCGTTGGCGCTGGTGTTGCTGTCTTGCTGTGCCGGCGATCCTCGTTCCTGGTTGCGCAGCTGGCCGAATCGATCCGCGGAGTAGCGCCCAGGCACCGGCACATCTGGCCGGTTTGGAAGGCTGTGCGAGTGTGGCAGCGACGTCAATATCGACTGCTGCTTCGACTGCTGCGAATGGGGTGTCTGTAGCCCGGCTGCGTGGGCACGAGGCGTCGACGGTTTGCTGCCCGGCCCCGAGATCGACCGCGGTCCCGATGGTGTCGACAACGGTACTCCTGATGCGCTGTTTCGTGCTGGTAGAGACACAGTGCCATTCGCGTTGTTTGAGCCATTTGTCTTGTTGGTGTTTGCGGCCCCGTCCTTGAGCTCACCATCCTCAACATCTGCTGTCGACGTTTCTTGTCTATAGGTCGTTAGAATTAGATAAACGAGAGAAAGCAGGAAATAAGCCGCAAAAAGAAAGGAGAGAAAAAAATACATACTTGTTTGACCGCACTGGCTTGAACTCGGGCGCATCTGGACGAAGAGAGGCCGCAGGCTCTGCTTCCGCGGCTGCCTTTGCCTCATCGGCCGATATCTTGGACGACTATCATTAGATGTTAGTTCAGGTTCGCTACATCATTTGATCCCCCATCTGCCCGGAAGAAAAGAAGGAAACTAAACAAATAACTAAACAAAAAAACAAAACAAGCTCACCGCATTGGACCGGAACGCCTGCACCAGCACCCATTTCGACTTGCGCCGCAGCAGCTCCGAGTAGATGGTCTGTGCCGCCACCGACAGGTCGACCCGGTGTCCGCCCTCCGACTCGGACGCCGTCTTTGATGCCGCCTCGCGCGCCGCGATGCGCTTGAGCTGCTCCGAGAACTGCCGCCCCATAAAGTCCACCGCCGGAAAGACGTCCATGACCGACTTGAGCACCGTGATCGCATTGCGGATGTGCATCCACTCCAGGTTCTCCAGGCAGTCCTTTAGCGCTATGTTCAGATTCTTATGCCAACCATAGAGGAGGTCCCGGAACTCTGCATGTTCCACAAACGTCTCTGGCTCCTGATAATGATCCTGCTCGCCAAACGTCTTGGCGAACCCCAGCAGCCTGTGTCGTCCCCCCTGCCCCAGCCCGTCCCGCTCGTACAGGCTCTTGTCGCCGTGCCACCGCGCCAACTCGCCCAAGGCGAGCCGCAGAAACCGCCCCAGCTGCTCGGCCTCGCGCACCGTGCACGTGAAGATTAGGTCTCGCAGCCGGTTCGCCGAGAAGAGCCGGCCGTACAGTGACGACAGCTGGAAGTTGGGCGTCCGGTTCTCGTGCAGAAACTTGATGAACCGGAAGCAGTACTCCGTGTCGGCTGCCGATAGTAGTAGCCGTGGCACTAGGCACTTCTCGATTAGCAGGTCCGAGACCGCCTGCGTGTCCGAGGCCACACTTGGGCGCCCGTGCAGCCACGTCTTGACCTGCTCCTGGAGCCGCTTCTTCGTGTCGCGGTTCCGTGTCGACAGAGTGAGCATCTCCTCCGCAAACACCTGTCGGTTCTTCAGCAGCGCCTCGGCCTCGTCGTTTCTGCGCATCTGCGCCGCCCTCGAATTGTCTGCATGCCGGCCGTTCTTGACCGCCCCGCTTTCCTTGCGCAGCCGATCAATCTCCGCCTCGTATCGTGCCCGCGGGACGACCAGGTCGCCGACCTCTAGCGTCCAGAAGCTAAAGTAGAACTCCGGGCTGATGTGCTTCCTTACGTGCTCCGGTAGCGTCTCGCCCACTGCTTCGGCCAGAGGCTGCAGAGAAGACAGGAGGCTATCCTGCTGCTGTTCTTTGCTGTCCGCCTCGTTATCCGCTACCGTGTCCACGGCCATTGCTGTCGCCGCCTCGTCGGTCTTGTCGCCAATCGTCTCCTCGCCGTCGTCGATTCCGTCGTTGTCGCCCTTCATCGGCACATCGCTGTCGCCACCACTCGCCACCTCAGCTGTTTGTGCTTCAGCACTAGCAGCATTAGCAGCAGCGGAAGAAGTAGCTGATGAGTCGGACGCCGCGGCGACGGCCGCATGGAAGTCCAGCCCGGCCCGGCCAATCATGAAAGCCAGGCCAGCATCGAGGCCAAAGTCTTGGATGAGCTGTGGTATGCTCGGGACAAGCCCGGCAAACTGCTCCGGGCTAAGGTTGCTGTGAAGCAGGTCGAGGTACTGCGCCAGCACCTGGTGCGTGTCGTCCACCATGGTTGCCAGAAACTTGATGTGTGCCCCCTTCTCATCCTCCGCATAGATGGCCGACTGGCGGTACTGGGCTAGATTGATGAGCAGGCGTCCGGCCAGCTTGGTATCGACCAGAGCCTTCATCAGTCGTTGCGCACTGACCTGCGACCTGTAGCGCCTGTCGCCCAGGCTGATCAGCGTGAGCCGCTTCAGGGCTGGGCCACCCGTCATGGCCTGGATCTGCGCGTCGGTGAAGTCGCTGTCTGACACGAGTCCTCCCATGGACAGAATCAGCTCCTTGAGGATGATCAGGTCTGTCGAGTTGCCGCGGAACAGTTGCGCGTTCACGTACTGCACCACCGGGGCCACGTCCATGTTGGCGTAGGACGTGAACACCTGGCCGGAGAACCTGGACAGCGCCTGCAGCCACTTGGACGTCAGCAGCACCGACGTCTCCTGCGTGCGGCTGCGCTGCTTGCCTCCGAGCGAGCTCATCAGGGACCACACCAGCACGTCGTAGCCCAGGTCGGTGAAGTAGCGGGCGCACGACACAAACACGTCGATGATGTTGTCATAGGCTTCGAGCTGGCCGAGGGCCACCTTGAAGACGATGCCGGGCGATGCCAGCGCCGTCTTGGCCAGCGCCCGGCCCATGACAGACTTGTTGTCTTTCGCTATCCGCCGCATGATACCCATAGTCTCGCGGCGGATCCGGTCAAAGGCCTTCTTGATTGCTGGCAGCCGCGATGTCGGCCCTTCATACCACTCCGTGTACAGCTCATAGCGCACGCGCAGGGGATAATTTCGGAGGACCTGCCACACGGCGTCGACGCAGGACGGGTTTTCCGGGATGAGGCTCAGCGCCGGAACGAGCAGGCGCTTTAGCAGATCGTGCCAGCGCTGGCGATTGGCGGGCGACGGGTCGTCGTGCAGGCTCTTCACGCCAATGGCTGAGATGGTGCTGAGCAGCTCGGGATCCTGGCCGATGCAGACACCCGAGACGCCGAGAAAGGTGCTGCAGAGCGTGAAGACGTCGTCGACTGACTGGCACACTGGCACGTTGTCGATCCACTCGTCAAAGTAGAACCGGTATGCTTGGCCGTCGGACACGTCAAGCTTGTCGGCAAAGGGCCACCTAAACGGCCGGCGCGTGGGAAGCTCGCTCCGCTTGACGCTCCCCTTTGGCACGGCGCTCTGGTCGGCATCAGCCACCTTCTTGGGAGGGCATTCTGCCAGGGTTTCGGATAAGGGCACCGGCCGGGCCTCGTCGGCGACTTTGTGGAGAGAGCGAAGAAGGATGCGATGGATGAGAGGTAAGAGGTTCTCGGCATACAGCTCCATGATCCATGGGAAGCGGCCGAGGATGAAGAGAGACTCGGGAATGGCGCCGATCAGTAGCAGGTGATCCACAATCTGCACCTTCATGGGCAGTGGTTCGGGAGGCTGTGGTGTGTTGTCGCCAGCTGTCCCTGCGGTGGATGCTGTGTTGGCGGCTGCAGAAGAACCCCCTGCTCCAGCTCCAGCGCCAGCGCCGGTACCAGTGCCATCGTGGCGGCCAGCAGAGCCACCGGCGGCCGCACTGCTGCTGCCAACAACAGGGGGAGCAGGCATGTCGTCGGGCAACGCACCAGCCATAGCCAGGGCATTGGAAGACATGCCTGGCCGGTTTCGGCGCTCCTTTTCATCGAGCTCTTCCTGCTTCTTGATGCGGACGCTTTCCATCCCCTCGTCGGGCGGCCAGAGATGCGGGTAGAGGTCGCAGAAGGAGATGAAGCCGATCTTGACGAGCAGAGCAGCTAGGTAGAGAAGGTTAGCAGGCAGTATGTCGTCCGCGCCCCGTGCTTCTGAGCTGTAGAATCGCAGCTTGAAGCCCAAGATCTGGGCGGCCACTCGGTTGCCCTGTGGGGGCAAAGTTTTTGTCATCTTGATCCAGTGCAGCTCGTGGTCGCCGAGGCCGGCACCTGCGATCTTGCCCAGGTCGTCCTCGCCGATGCTGTGGCCGTCGCTGCCAATGTCGACTCCGGCAGCAAGGTCAGCAAGCCGCTGCAGTTTCGGGTCGGCAATCTCGCGCGCTCCAAGCTGGAAAAAGGCGTGCAGATGGGACTGTCGGGCGACGTCCCAAAAGGCAATATCGCGCTTCTGTCGTTCTAGTGCCACCAGAGCATCCTCTTCCTCCTCGGTCAGGCTCACACCAGCAAGTTCGGGCTGCGCCCAGCGGGGAAGGCCACCGAAAAAGGAGTTCCGCCGGTGCTTGGAATGGTCTCGCGGCCACCACGAACTGATGCGCAGGAATTTGACAAAGAACTTGAACTGCTTGATGATAGTGGCAGCGAAGACGTCTAGGGTGGTATCGAGGACACGGCCGACGTCCAGATCAAACGTGCCGATCAGGCCCTTGACCTTTTCGAAAGTGGCACGGGCAGCATCGAAGCCAGGATCCTGTACGGCCACCGAGCTGCTTGTGTATAGCTCGGTGACCAGCTTAGAGAAACCTTCTGTTTCCTCACGCAAGAGATTATAGCTCTGTTGTCGGTACAGAAGGTTTGTGGAGTAGCGGATGGCCATGCGCTGGAAGGTTTCACGGAGGAGGCCGAGGCGCATCAGGAACTCATGGTCGAGCACCTGGCGCATTAGAGTTGCAGAGACGCCCGTGTTGACCATGAAGCCACGGAACAGCTGCAGGCTTTCCTTGGCGATGTCCTCGGTCTCCATGAATACAGAGACTGTGTCGAGAAAAACTGTTCGGGGGTCAAACCCGCCGTACGTCACCATCGACACCGCCTTGCTCTTCGCGTCTGACTCGTGCTCTGGCACCTCCTCGACCCGGCTGCCGATGACCGCTTTGACAACCGTCCCCGCATCGGCAGCATCCAGGCGCTTGTCGATGATGGCGCGCAGTATCTCCTGGAACAGGGTCGACAGTTCTATTTCGTCTTCATCGTTGCGGGACTGGACTCCGCTTTCGACTACCGCTTGGCGGCCACTCTGTGCCCAGTTCTCGATGCGGTCATCCGTCAAAATAGTATAGACATACGGAAGAGTGGCGCGTGACCGTTTTTCAGGTGGTGGTGGTGGTAGTGGTGCTGCTGCTGCTGCTGTAGATCTATGTGGTGTGGCGGGGGGCTGTGAAGTCGGTGCCACAGCGAGCTGGGCAGATACGTTCGGCTGTACAGTATGCGGTGCGGCAGCTGCCCCGTTCGTTCGCGATGGGGAGACAGTGGCAGACGTGACGTCTTCGCTCGCTGATATGCTAGAGTCTCTGCGGTCGGATCGTCTGAAGCCTCCTCGGCCGCTGCGCATGCCGCCTCGGCTCGAGCTGCTGCTGTTGTCTTGAAGCTGTCCGAGGGTGGTCTGTTCCGGGCGGTGAGGCGACGGACGGATGCCGCCCATGTCGGCGCCGCCCCTCTTCCTCTTAGGAGGCATCCCCTCTCCCTTTTCAGAGAGTTGTTAACTTAAGCGTTCGTAGAAACATGGAGGGAAAAGGCTTGGAGGCTGTCGACGGCAAAGGTCTTCCTGTGAGCTTTGGAGCAGTACGCACGGCGTGAAAGCGACCTTGAGCCGTTGTGAATGTCTGTGCGCTGGTAGCCACAGGTCGGGAAAGTATCGCAGGTACTGGAAGTCTCTGGAAGTCTGGCGCTCGAAAGAAATATGTTCTTGATCCTTTTGATCCTTCTGGGCTTTTTGATCGTTCCGATAGACTTTCGTCGCCTAGTGCAAGAAGGGCAGGACTGAGGCAACGCTCGATAGAAATGTTTGTACAGGTCTCAGAAGGGGTATCTGACAGGCTTCGAGTTGCAATAGAATCAAGGGAGTGACGAGGAAGAGTAAGGATTAATTTCGAAAAATTGAAAAGAAAAGAAACTGTGAGAAGATAGCCAAAGGAAAGAAAAGAGAAAGCGATGCGATGTAGAGTAGTAAAAAAAGAAAGGCGGGAAAACAGCGAAGTGTAATCCCAGGGAGGTGGTGACGATGGCTTTTGATATTGCAGGCACCGGTGTAGTGTAGCAGCCGGTTTGAGTGTGTCGATGTGAGTGAGGCGAGCAAACAAGAAAATCGAAGCTATTCACTTTCGCGTCGAGCTTTGTTTCGCACGCACCAGGCCGTGGTCACTAGCCACATTTGCACAGCCACATTCATGTGCTGCCAAAAATGGTGATGTGGGGAATCCTCATTGGATAATAGTCTGTAAAAAGGAAACAGTCTGCAGCCTTCGGAGCTAGTCAATATTGTTAGTCGTAGGTGCAGTGCGTGGGGTTAAAGATAGGGACGAATAATCTCACTGTACTTTCTCCTCATGCTTGAAAGCTGCGGAAAACATGTACGAGTACATGTTATCTTATCCGTGACCTTATCGATTGCATCATCCGAAAAACGGAAAACGGAGAACTATTTTCTCATGACAAAGTCTGTTTGCGACGGAGTGCGTTCTTGTGACTCAGACAAGCCCACTCTCTCCAGCAACAAAATCCCGGCCTTTATTAGCCTCGTCTAACCGCCGTCTGACTGCTACCGGGCTCCAGCCGGTCTTTCGTCTCTGCCAACTATGCTCTGAGGCTCGTCAAACTAAACTTGATAATTTTCTTCGTTTTCCGTGTCTGTACGCGTCGCCAGAAATTCACAAAAGCAATGGCTCCGGATGCCGTCGCCGCTAATGGGGCACCCCAGCCTCACTATGGTCAGTAGCTCTCCTATTCTAGACAGTGGTCTGCTGTGGTGATGTGCACTGTTTTGCAGCATTCCCCCCTCCCTTCTTTTGAAGAATAGTGACTGAATACCGAGTAAGAAAGAACTCAGGGGCAACCCGAAAACCCGTTTGCGGCCCTGATCCCGGACCAGCAATTTGCCATTGTTCCATCCTTCCAGCTTGAGTCTGGCGTCGTTCTCCAGAATGTCCCTGTGGCATACACAACGCGAGGCACGCTTTCTCCGGACCGGTCCAACGCCATGGTAATCTGCCATGCGCTCACTGGCAGCGCCGACGTAAGCGACTGGTGGGGTCCCCTTCTGGGAGGTCCGGGGCGAGCGTTTGATGTGTCCCGCTTCTTCATCATCTGCCTAAACAGCCTCGGCAGCCCGTACGGGTCGGCCAGCCCGGTGACGGCCAAAGATGGCGACCCGAGCAAGGGTCGTTATGGACCCGAGTTTCCGCTGACAACCATTCGCGACGACGTTCGGTACGTGTGCTGAGAGTCGTGCTGACGTTGCCTGCGCATCCATGTTTTCTGACCGCCCTGGCTCTCTATCTAGGCTGCACAAGATGGTGCTGGACGACTTGGGCGTGCGCCAGGTAGCTGCCGTGATTGGTGGCTCCCTGGGCGGCATGTTCGTGCTCGAGTGGGCCTATCTCGGGCGGGACTACGTGCGCAGCATTGTGCCGATCGCGACGAGCAGCCGGCACAGCGCGTGGGGCATCAGCTGGGGTGAGGCGCAGCGGCAGAGCATCTATGCGGATCCCAAGTACGAGGACGGCTACTACTCGTTTGACGATCCGCCGGTGGCGGGGCTGGGGGCGGCGCGCATGTCGGCGCTGCTGACGTACCGCAGCCGCAACTCCTTTGAGGCGCGGTTCGGACGCAACATCCCCGACCCCAAGCGCAAGCAGACGATCCTGGAGCGTGAGCGGAAGTCGTCGCCCGCGGCGGGCTCCGATCGGCCGAGCTCACCGTCCGAGGGCCACTTCCGCATCCACAACGACGGGCACCGGGTTCGAGAGGACCGGTTTCTCCAGAGGTCCTCGGGCGGCGACACGACGCCCGACCCGCAGTTCCACGGGCCGGCAGACTCCCCCTCTCCTCCCCCAAAAGAGAGCCTCACTGGCGGCGTGCAGGTGGTGCCGACTTCGACGTACTTCTCGGCGCAGTCGTACCTGCGGTACCAGGCGTCCAAGTTCGTGCGGCGGTTCGACAGCAACTGCTACATTGCGATGACGCGCAAGCTGGACACGCACGACGTGTCGCGCAGCCGGGCGGCAACAGTGGCAGAGGCGCTGGCGATGATCGAGCAGCCGACGCTGGTGCTGGGCATCGAGAGCGACGGGCTCTTCACGTTTGCCGAGCAGGAGGAGCTGGCAGAGCACATCCGGAACGCGCGGCTGGAGCGGATCGACAGCCCCGAGGGCCACGACGCCTTCCTGCTGCAGTTCGAGCAGGTAAACCGGTACATCCTGGCATTCCTGCGCGAGGTGCTGCCGGACATCATGAGCCGGCAGGGCAGCAGCGTCGCAGAGGCCGGCGGCGCTGCCGGGGGGGCCGAGGAGGGCTCGGTGGGCAAGCTGATAAAGTCGAGCGTGTTTGGCGAGGCAGAGGTGGACGATATCACGGCCTGGTAGGGATGAAGAGGACGTGGGCTCACTGGGACTGGATGGCTCGTTCTTCTTCCTTACAGCGACAGCACGCATACAGAACTATCCATCTGTCCAATGCTACTTCCACACATGTCTATGCGTCTAGAATAACTCCTAGATTATGCAATAGTTTTTTTCTTTTTTTTGCACTTTCACACAGTTGTTCTTGTGTGGATCTTTTCCGGCCTTCAGCCTTCCTTCACGGCTGAGTCAATTCGGGAAGAGGGTGTGAAAATATGCCACTTGCAGCCAGCACCTAGTCATGCGGGCGAACGCTTTGTGTGAAAGGCGTCCGAAGTCGTCTTGCCCGTTCTAGATGTGGCCCGTCGTCTGGCGGGGAGGCTTGGCGCAACGGACAGGGAGACCACGTGTTGGCCGATGGAACGATGGCAGCATTTACGGAGTGTTGCAGAGCTCGGCTGCAGAGCTCGGTTGCAGGGGAGAACAATGCGACTTAAAGCCACAGGTAGGCGTTTGCAATTTTTCACTTAGTCTCTATGTGGTGCTTACTATGTATGCAAGGTAGGGTACAAATACGAGCAAGTCCTTTCATTTTTTTCGTCAGCTCGCGGTAGACCTATGACAGACGGTTTTGGCTGGCATTCCCATTTCGCCCCCCTGGAGCTTTCGTGTTGGCCAAGACAGCTAATACCCCAAACGAATCGCAG
>JRUC01000917.1:0-10030 GCA_000806385.1 Leptographium procerum | reverse complement strand
TTCCCACCCCGACCTCTGTCCTAGGGCGCCCCCCTCTCTTTTCCTCTTCTTCCTTTTCTCCTCATTTCTAGCCCCCGTATGGAGGCCCACAGGAAAGCGGTAGCCGCGATTGCACAGGCGGTTCGCAGTCACTACATCCGCCGTGAGCCCTTTCGGATCTTCCATGGGTCGACCAACTCAACGCGGCCGGGCGCAGGAGCGCGTGCAGGCGGCCGAGGCGTGATAGACATTAGCGCACTGGGCAACGTGCTGGCGGTGGATACGGCTGCGCGCACGGCACTGGTCGAGCCCAACGTGCCGATGGACCGGCTGGTGGCAGCGACGCTCCCCCACGGCCTGGTGCCGCCGGTGGTGATGGAGTTCCCGGGCATCACGGCCGGCGGCGGCTATGCCGGCACAGCCGGCGAGAGCAGCTCGTTTCGCCACGGCTTCTTTGACCAGACTGTGCGGCGCGTCGAGATGGTGCTGGGCAGTGGTGACGTCGTCGAGGCCACCCCTAAAGCGACTGACCCGCTCCGCGACCTCTTCCACGGTGCCGCCGGCGCCCTTGGCACTCTCGGCACCGCAACCCTGCTCGAGCTGCAGCTGGCGCCTGCCCACCGCTACGTCCGCACCACCTACCACCGCTGCAGCAGCATCGCCGACACCATCGCTCGCGTGCGTGAGGCCGCCGACCCTGTCCGCAGCCGCTACGACTACGTCGACGGTATCCTCTTCAGCCGCGACCACGGCGTTGTCATCACGGGTGAGATGACCGACGACGAGCCGCCCGCGCCAGCTGGTGTGCAGACTTTCAGTCATCCGCGCGACCCCTGGTTCTACCTACACGTGCACGACCGCACCGGCAGCGACCTACCCGAATCCGTCACCGAGTACGTTCCATTGGCCGAGTACCTCTTCCGCTACGACCGCGGCGGCTTCTGGGTCGGCCGCTCGGCCTTTTCCTACTTCCCCTTCCCCTTCAACCGCTGGACGCGCCGCTTTCTCGACGACTTTCTGCACACCCGCATGCTCTACAAGGCGCTGCACGCTTCCGGCCAGTCGGCCACATACGTCGTCCAGGACCTGGCCCTGCCCTACGCCTCAGCCGCCGATTTTGTCGACTACGCTGCCGATACCTTTGGCATCTGGCCCCTGTGGCTCTGTCCGCTGAAGCCTTCTGCCGGGCCGACATTTCACCCACACTCGAAGCTGGCTGGGGACTTGGGTGCTGAAACTCCCCAGCAGATGCTCAATATCGGCCTCTGGGGCCCCGGTCCGCCCGACGCCGCCCGTTGTGTTGACCTCAACCGCGACCTCGAGCACCGCCTCAGCCATGACTTTGGCGGCATGAAGTGGCTCTACGCCCACGCCTACTACGACGAGGACGAGTTCTGGCAGCTCTACGATCACCCAGCCTATGACGCGCTGCGTCAAAAGTACCACGCCACTAGCCTGCCGTCCGTCTACGATAAGGTCAAGGTCAAGATTGATCCTTCCCGCGGCGCTTCCGCCCCATCGTCGCTGCTCACAAGTTGGCCGTTGGCCGCCGCCGTAGGCCTGCGGCATGCCATTGCCAGCAAGGCATATCTGCCGCGGACACCGCCATGGCGCACGTGACGGCAGACATGTCGCAGAAATGGGAAAGAGCGAAAGGTATCCAATAATGTTAGCCTTCCGCGATAGATGGGAAACCAAAAATAGATGAGAGCAATGTTGCACTGCACGTGCGGGGTAAAAGCTCCCCCCCTCCCCCCTTCTTACATAGCACCGCAGGGATGCATCTGTGGGGTAAGCATTCCATTCACGTTGAAGTGGCCAGTTTTACGCTTTCAGACTTGACTTACTTGTCCACATTTTCGCCCGTCTTCTTCTCAAGCCCCCCTTTCCTCCCTGTGACTTCTCTCTCACCAAGCCATGGCATCCGACTCTCCCATGCGCACCCTCACTGCGCAGTGCCTCTGCAAGAACGTTCGCATATCTATCACCCTTCCCACTGCTGCACTCCCTCTGCCCGTCCACCTCTGCCACTGCTCCATCTGCCGCACCACTATAGGCAGCCTCTGCTGCTTCCACGCCGCCCTACCGCTCGGCGTTGTGCCCCAGTTTGTCGCCCCCTCGTCTAAGGCCGCCAACCTCACTGGCTACACGCACGCCCGTGCTGCCTGCACCCGCTACTTTTGCAGTACCTGCGGCTGTCACATAGGCGACGAGGATCTGCCGAGCAATAAAGTGGCCAAGGCCACCGTCAACGACCCCGCCTACCCAGACGAGGACTCTGCGCCCCCCGAGTGGCGCATCGCCTCGTCCATCTTCGCCCCCGGAACCCATGACGAAAACGGCCCCGACCAGGTCTTTCGCATCACCACTCACTGTTTCACCGACGCCGGGCCTGCTGGCTTGCACCAGTGGCTACCGCGTATCGCTGGCCGCAACCTCATGGTCTGGCAGCCGCCTGCCGGCCATCCGCTCTTCCCCATGGCCTCCGAGCCGTATGCACCCGCCATACCCACCATCCTCGCCACCCGCGACGCTGCCGCTGGAAATGAGACCCTGCAGGCCGGCTGCCATTGCGGCGGTGTACACTTCACCGTCTCGCGGCCGCCCGTTCCCAGCGCCGGTATTTCTCCCAACGGCCCGGCCAACAGCCCCGCAAGTCCCATCCACCCAGATCGCTGGACGGCCAGCATCGACGCCTGTGACGACTGTCGCCTCGCTAATGGTACCCATGTTGCCGCCTGGGCTTTTGTGCCTCTAGCCCACATTCACCCTCCGCCGGTTCTCGAGCCCGCTGAAGGTTGGCAGTCAGACCCAGCCTACGCTACTCTTCGGACCTACTCCTTTTCTCCAGTCGCTATCCGCGCCTTCTGCGGTGTCTGTGGCGCTACAGTCTTCTTTGCTAGACGTGAGCGCCTTCATCGCCCCGACGCCGAGGGTGGCCCCTACATCAATATCGCCGTCGGCCTCCTTCGTGCTCCCGAGGGCGTCGATGCCCACCATTGGCTAGACTGGCGTGCCCGCCGCCTGGCCTTTAAGGACAGCGGTCGTCGGTTCGACCGTGACTTCGCCGATGGCCTGCTGGAGGGTTATGGTGCCTGGGGGACGCGCACGTATGGAGAAGATGGCCTGGCACAGCTGCTGCCCAGTGCATGAGCCGGGAATTTGATGCGGGGAAAGGCACGTAGTGGTATGCGTAAAAATAAAGGCAGTTCAATTAAGTGAGAGGCCGGCAGCTATCACGGCCTTTCCCATTCGTAGTCACTTTAGGACTGGTACCCTCGTCTAATCCCCACATATGTAGAAGCGCCGTTTGTCGCCATTGGCACCATCATGTCATCTTGTTTATGCGCTCGGTCTTCGCCGGGAGCAGATGGTGTCTCCGCGACAGTGCAAATGCGGAGCAAAACGTATCCGTAGGCGAGGTCGCAGACGAGAGACGTACCGTTTAGGAATATGGCCAGCGGCTGCGAAAAGTAACAGTGCGCTTCTGGCCAGTACCACCATAACATGCCATTTGCGAGGCCGAGGCCGATGACTGAGCCGGCTGTACGCCAAACCCTAGCATTAAGACAGTTAACATAAGGCGCACAGGCCGTAGCAAATCATGGGGAGGGATCTAGGGTTGTGGAACACGGCGCTGTAGCCAAGCTTCACTCACAATGCGGGCATGCTGGCACCACGCCCATCTTGCCGCCCCCACAACATGGTCAAGCTGCTGACGCTCGTCACCAGTTGGCATACACTGGCTGTCCAGAATGCCGGTTCTGTGGTATCGTAACCCTCCTGGCCCTGCCAGAACTTGCCTGTCTTGTCGCCGCAGCCGTGGCCAGGCGTGCTGAGCCACCAGGTTGCAAACGCCCAGTGACAAACCGTGGCCAATACGACAAGCCCAATGACAAACGCGGCCGTGAGCACCTGGCGCTGCTTGCTGGTAGGGGCGTTGGCACATGCTTTGCTGAAGTGGGCCCGCGTGTTTGAGAGGAACAGCAAGGTGACGAAGAGAAGATCTATGTCGAACACGAGCCACAAGAAAATCCCGACTGCCTCTAGAAAGGCAGCGTCTGATACTGCGAGCGAGAAGTAGACAGCCTCCCAGGCCACGTTGACGACAAGGGCCGGGATGGGCATGCCGTAGACATGCGTGCGCAATGTCTCCAGAGTTATCAACCTATATGTGACGCACCAACAGACGGCGCTGATTCCTAATAGTGCGGTGGCCACAGGAATGAGCCAGATGGGAACATGATCAGGTGGTATATCGTTGGAACCCATGACGAGGCTGGCGGAAAGGCGGTGGGTGAGGTGCGGTGCCTGCCAGCTAGTGTTGAGGATAGTATCTTGCAGGTTTTTTGGAGACGAAAAGATACTTTGGTTGCATTTGGCAATCTCTACATGGACCAAGAGGCTGGAAGAGACGGCTGATTTAAATAAGAGCTGAAGTCGGTTATTCTTAGTGAAGTGAATGACACCTAGCTAATCATGGTTCTGGATGAGAAAACGGTGTCAGTGATGTTTAGAATATGAGTTGGACGCTGGACGTTGGACGAGATAATTAAGGCCGGCATCGCGAGCGCGACAGAGCTAAATAAGGTGTAGTTGCTGAAGACGGCAGACATCCATTCATATGACAGTTTCGGCGACAGCGATCTGCGTGCGGACCTTGTTCGCTGTTTCCTTGAAATTTGATCTCTCCCATTGCTCCTTACATTTTTTTTTTCTCCAGGTTGTGTTTCCCGTTCTTCCCCTCCGCTCCTCCTCTCGTCCATTTTTCACGTCCAGATCCGTCCCTCCATTTTCTCCTAGCTTTTTCCACCTCTAAACACTTCTTCTACTTCCAAAAGCACTTCTATCAGTCCAAACCCCCACCATCGTCAACGTATACCCCGAACTTACGAAACAGCACTCCTGTCAACTGCTATGGATCCGCCTCAAGATGGAGGTGCCAACGGTCTCCCGATGCCTGGTCTACAGCCCCAAGCACCGCAAACGACATCTTTGACCGCACATGTGCCCACTGAAAGTAGCATAGCGCTTGCTATTCATAACCTAGAGCATAGACTTACGATGGTGCTTGAAAGAATCGTCGAACAACTCGACGAAGTCCTTCTGTCGTTGAACGGCTCGTCGAGAGCAGACAGTGGAGATGAGCAAGAGACTATGGATGTTGAAAACACAAACGGGGTAGCCCAAAACGGGGTAGCCCAAGACGCTTAAACAGCCATCAAAAGCCGATGACCGCGAGGGTGCAAACTTTACAGAGGGCGAAAACAAAACGCCGGATCGAGGGATTGGCAGGTTGAGCAATGATTACCCTACTGAGAGACAAAACAGATTTTAGAGAAACGAAGGAGCCTTTTAAATCCAAACTTAAATCAAAGTCTTTGGAGTCGGCGGGCCTGCTCCAGAGAGATTCATGGAGTTATTTTTGCTCAAGCGTGCCGCAGACCAGCGCCCCCCTCCCCCAAGAACTGAAGCGTACAAGTTTGTACAAGAGAAGAGGATGTTAATATTAAAGATGCACAGCCATGCAGAAGGTTTATCCTGGGTTAGCACAGATGTTGGGATCGAGGTTTTGTGGCTGGAGCCTTGAGCGTGCAAGACTAGGTTGCTCATCTTGCGATTTGTAACGTGGATGACATTCTATTCATCCTATGCTCACATAGAACCTATGCCCAATATCAGTCACCTGTAGGGCTTTCCCTAAATGTGAATACAGTATGGGCTTTCATTTCCGATAAAGGACAACCTATGCACTGCTTTGTCACAGAGCTCGTCATGCGTCGCTCCGCACAGCGTGGGATAAAAATCTCCATTTTTCGCATCAAGGCCGAAGCGATGGCGAGAGAGAGTAGCTGAAGAAGTCCACGACATTTTCGACCTGGAAACCTTCAACCTGAGCCCCGTTGTCGAAACAGCAAAAGCAGCCATGGGCATCACGGTTGACAGGGAGAATAGATCGGGGGAAATATTTAGCAACGACGCTCTGCGACTCGAGCTCTCTGGGCCGCAGCAGCAGCAGCATCTTACTCTTGTTGGTCTGCCAGGTTTCTTCTGCGCGGGAAACATGGAGCAATCGGCTGACGAGGCACCTGGGGTGCGGAAGCTGATCGTCAACTACATGAAACGTCTACGGAGCATTATCGTTGGTGTGGTAGCGACAAGCAATGATTTTGCCAATCAAGAAATCACCGGCCTGTCGTGAGAGATTGATCTCAAGGGTCTGTGCGCCACGGGCTTGGTCATAAAGCCAGACGAGCTAGACCACGGCTCCGAGAGCGAGCAGGTATTTGCCCGGCTAACCGAAAACAAAGATGTCGAACTCCACTCGGATTGGAATGTGCTGAAGAATCGCAGCTTCGAGATGCGAAACGTCTCATCCGCTGAGCATTTGGGCCACTGTGAATCCAGCCCATCTGAGTGTCGGCGTTTTGCGGCCACGGCTGAGTTGTGTCCTCAAGAACCAGATTCTGGCGCAGCTACCGGCGATGCTAAAGGAGACTGAAAAGCTACTAGTCGATTGCAATCATGCGCTGCCCAAGATGGGGCCCTCGCTAGCCACCATCCACGAGCAGCGAAAGCACCTCGCACGCATCAGCACAACTTTCCTGGGGTTGACGACGAGCTCTGTGGATGGTGCTTGTTCTGACAGAGTTTTCTTTGGCAACTCCCCTGACGACCTGATAAAGGCACTTCGAGCTGTCGTGCAAGCTTCACTGACATATTTTGCAGAATCAATGAGGAAGACTGGGCAGGCGCGAGCAATTCTCGAGGACAACATGGATGAATCCTATGTAAATGGTCCTTATATTCATTGAAACGAGTTCATTAACGAGGTGATCGGGCTAATTGCTAGCCCGCGTTTCTGCGAGTGGCCTGGAATGTTCAGTCCACTTAGTCCCGAGGAGCGTTTCCGACAACAGTGCTAGATTGAGTGTCATCTGGCGAACAACTGCCTGAATGGTGTCCTTGCTTTGGCATATGAGACGACCAATGCCGCACCGAGCTATACCCATGTTCCCGAAAGTGCTGAGAAGATTTTTCAGGGATTGATCAATCAGTCTATGAGCGCGGGGAAGCAGACAATGACGCGAAAGATCCGGGAGCCTCAGGAACCGCATCTAGATGGGCATCCTATCACACACAATCACTATTTAATACACAACGTGCAACATATTCGCATTTCCAGACAGCGGAGGTAGGTTGAAGACTGCGTGAAGCAATGCATTTATACCAGTAACGCAGCTGCGAACTCTGAAAGGATAGTGCAAAACCTCGAGCCAGACATAGAGGATGGCCAGCTCCGATGCCATGGACTACATGGAGGCACACTGCAGGCGCGATGTTAGGTTGGTGCTGTTTTGAGCCACGTACATTTGTTCACATGCCAAGGTTGCCCTGAAGAAATTAGTCGATGACGTCAGTGTTCTGGCGGCCAAGCAGTGCTTGATGAGGGACCTGGCAGAGCTGTTCACGCCGGGTATGGTATACGACCTTCCAGGTGGGGAAGTCGCGCGTCTGGTTGGAGAGAGCGACGAGACTGTTGCGGAGCGGCACCACCTGGAGGCCAGGTAGGATACACTGGAGAGAGGTCTGAAGGAGTTGCGGCGCCTTGACAAACACTGCTCTGTGGACAATGCCGGTACGTAAATCTGGAGTGAGATTTGTGCCTGTGAATTTCTGTTGAGCATATCGTCGTGATAGCGTATGGGGACACCGGGGCGACAATGGAGACGGACAGCATAGAAGAGGAAGAGGAGATAGACAAGGATGCATATAATTCGGAAGAGAATTAAGCATTGAGAAATTCATGTCCTTCTCCCCCTTCTGCACAGCTACATAAATAAAGATGTCGCAACATAGAGCTCCTGCCTTTTAAGGATCCCTGAGTGATCTCTGGATGTAGGCATGTTGTTCACTATATAACAGGCAGTGTGTTAGTATGACAAAGCAGTGTTTTCTAGTAGCTAGTTACAACTTTTTCTACTACTGTAGACTGTGGCAGCATCATAGCTAGAGAGAGATTGAAGGCTGCAGTTTCCGAAACGAAGAGGTCTGAGAGGATGATGCCTAAATATAGCAAGGTCCAGATCCGCGAGTATGAAAGTATTTAAAGAATAATAACTTACACATGACCTTCGATTTCAGAGCCATTCAGTTAAAAGCTCAGACTGCTCTCGGTCCCTTCTCTAGGGTTGATTCCGTCGTCTCACTTAATACTCGTTTCGCTCACTGTCTAAATCGCTCGTTGAAGCTTCGCTTGCGGCTTGACAAAAATTTATGATCCCACCATAAAGATTGGTCACAGCCTTTTCTGGCCCGACAACCAACATTTCTCCAGAGCCACCAAATATTGAGACGTAAGGCAGGATGGGAAATCCCAGGGCTGAAGAGGAAGCTCATTAGTATGCTTGTCACTACGCGGCTTGAGCTGCTTATTTCCTAGCTGTTTGCTGCGCCTGGGGTCGCAGAAGGCCCAAGCGAGACCAAGCACAAACGATCGACAAAGTAAGCTGAATGCGACCAGATGCAAAGGAGTATCGAGAGCAAGACGCTGAGCAGCGGTGTGGAATTAGCTGTCAACATCTGCAGATGGCGACATCATTCCAATTTATTTCATCAACGCTCAGCACCCTCACCCTAGCAGGAACTCCTTGCCGCTGTGGTGGGTGCGCTCATCAATGACGGCCCCCCACCACATGTCCTGGCGCCAGATGTGCTCGAGCAGAGCACGGGCAGTGGCGAACATCTGGTAGTGGGTGCGGGCGCTCCACCAAGAGTAGAATGCGAGGGCGTCGGCGCGCAGACCATTATCGGAGGTCTCGCAGGCGGCGAGAAAGACCGGGAACAGCATTTGCTTCTGGGCAGGACTGGTGCTGCGGCAGGCTTTAACGTGGCCCAAGGTACGTCGAGACAGGTAGGCGAAGGAGGCCTGGGAGTGGCTGCTTGCAGTGTCTGACTTCTCCCTTGACCAATCCATCTTCTGATTTTCCCTCTCCGGCTTCTCATGCATCAAGAGGACACGGCCAATGTAGAGAAGCAGGGCATACCGCCAGGATTCGGCACAGTGATAGCGGTCGAGGCGGTCGTCAATGCTGGAGGAGTCGTCTCCGGTGGACGAATCTTCCGTCTCCGTCCACAGGTCGTCTGGAATCTGCGGCTCGGCGAAGGCGGGAGACGACCAGCTAAGAATGCGGCGCTGCAGCCGGCGAACGGGGCCGTAGTCGAAGCGGACACAGGACATGCTGGCGGCCTGGCGGTGCTCGTGAGCGTAGGCGGCCAGGCGGACCATGAGACGGAAGATGCCGAGGGGACAGCCGGTAACGGCGAAGAAGTCGTTGTGGTCCCCGCTGCGGTGGTCGTCTTCGCCTGCGTTCTCGTGGCCACCGTCGTCGCCGTCATTGTCGCTGCCTATGACAGTGCGGATGGCCGAGGCCGGCAGACGGGTGCCAGAACGGTTGGTCAGAGCCAGGATTACGTCGGTCCAGGCGAACACTGTCAGCTGGGAGCGACGCTGGGGAGAGAAGGAAGCGGTGGGAGCGGTGTGGAGGATGCGGCCAGCGTGGCTAAAGTGGGTAGACCAGGGGCGAAAGGCAGATGTGGCACACTGAGAAGTTAGCGAAGAAGTTATTAAAGAAGTCGCAAATAAAACAGACAGTAAAAAACATTAAAAAACATTTAAAACAATTGGTACGAGAAAGAAGACCTAGCATCGAAAAACTCACGTCCAGTGTCAGCAAGACGATGGCGGCATCCAACAGCGACACGTCGGGGCCAGAAGCTCCCCTGGCCGTCACCCGCACCTGGTCACGCAGCAACTGCAGCGAGCGACGACGATAGGCGGCAGCCTCGTGGGCACAGGCACCGCCGGTATCATAGTTGAGATGCCAGTAGGACAGGGCCAGGACGCAGTGGCGCAGCAGGCCAAAGTTCTGGACAGAGCCAAGTGAGAACCGGAATGGGTTGGTCTGGCAGTCGTGGGTGATGTGGAGGAGGCAGAACTCCTGGTCGTCTGGGGACGTCAGCAGAGGGAATAGTCCAGGAGAGGGGGGGG
>JRUC01000916.1:0-10060 GCA_000806385.1 Leptographium procerum | reverse complement strand
GTCGTCATGTGGCTAGACCGGATCATCCAGCTGTACCGGCCCCGGCAGTCGTTTATTCTGATTGATATCCCTGTATTTGAGTCGATGATTCTCGATGCCGAGGCAGAGAAAATTCCGGCTATGCATATTGGTATGCACTTCATCTCCGCCGTATCGGGACGGGTGTTTTTCCACTGACAAAAACAACAGGTACTATAGAAGTCCTCTATCACACCGTTTGTGTCCTCTCTTGTCGCCAGCCAGTCAGTGCCTTTTCAGATACGCCGCTTAAGCGAGACCGGGCATACCTGCCACTATCCATCATAAACCCACGCCGCTCCCATTCAACAGACCGTATCATCTGGGTCACGCAGACACAGCCAATCTGCTGTTTTCCGTTTGTACCATATGCAGTGTCACTGGCTCTGAGCGTTCAGTACAAGAAGCTGCGGTACAGCCGCACGCCCATGTTCCGAACGAGGGCGCGTGCGTGCTTCAAAGATATCGTCAAATTGCTGAAGTCCATGAGTGACGTGTTTTTAAGCGTCCGCGTCAATGCCGCGCTCGGGGACAGCATCCTGACACAGATGGAAAAGACAGCCAGCACACTAGCCCGAGAGGAGCTTGAAAATACCCAGCAAAGCAGAGCAACAATTGCAACCCGTGCCTCTGGTACAACTACTGTCGCTAATACTGCCGCTAATACTGCCGCTACTGCAAATGCAACTACCGCTATAGCTCCCCCCTCTACTCTCGCAGCTGCCCCTGCTGTTGATGACCCCACTGTTGTGTCTGCCGGTGCATCCACCACCGCGGCGTCTTCTGTTGTCGCTTCTTCTTCTGCTGACAACCCCAGTCTCTCCAGCTCATTTGTCGCCCCTAAAAGCCTAGCCGCCAACCATTCTATTTTAGTTCGCTCAGCACTAAACGACAACAGCAGTGAAGAAAGTAGCATTATTACGGGGACAGCGACGGTTGCACAAGCGGTTTCTGTTGAGGGCACCGGCCAAGACTTCCGATCGGCCGTTGGGCCAATTCCGCCGCCGGCAAATTCTACGCTGTTTGATTTATCTATGCTTGACAGCCTTGGTACAGATGTTGATCTGTTCAGCAACTTTGACCCCAGCTTCGATCTAGGTGCTGTCGACACAGCGCTAGAGGCGAATTTAGATATGGGTATCCCACAAAACTGGGCGCCCTGGAGTCACATCGTATGAGCGAAAACATACGATTCTCAAGCCCTGTGGAGCAGGAACAAACTTAGCACACCTCGCTATAGGGGTATGAGACTATTACGGGATAAGCTTATACGTACTGCTGCAACGCTCCCGAACACATTAGAAGCGCGTTGTGTGAGGCACTGTCATCCTCGTATTACGGCTATAAATCACGTCAGGGGCTTTCGGTAATAAGCCGCAACATGCACGCAAGGCCGACGAAAACTTAGAGTCCCAGTGCTTATTAAAATGCCGCCCCATTGCCATGTCAGGCTAAGCACAAGCAGAGTCACAATCAATGGTATTTTCAATCAGGTCTATGCGAATGTATGCAGCTCACGTCGGGAGCATGCAACCGGTGTCAAGACTGGAAGGCGCCAGAGAAGCTCGCCTCCTGTCCAGGTACGAGTACTTCTTCTTTTCCCCGCATTTGGGCTCAAACGGCTGGCCAGATGAAGAGATAAGCTTTAAGCCATTGCGGGGAAGCTACCCGGTTGAAGATCCAGAAATTGCGGGGAAGCCGCCCGACCGACGATCTTGAAACCGCGGGGAAGCCACCCGGTTGATGGTCAAGGAAACTCCTAGCGCGAGGCAAGTCTGTATTCTTCAGGCCGGTCACGCTCTTTTAACAGGGCTAGCGTCCTCCGTGATCATTTTCAACACAAAGATATGTCAGGCTTTCGTATAAGCAATAATCGTTTACGCCTGCCATTGCTCCCAAACATCTTGGCACTGGATTTCGCAGCCATTGAAGGAAAACCAAATGCGAAAGCTCATAAGAGGGCTCATAAAGGTGAAGTTTTCAAAGGAAGAAGGCAGCAAAGGGCTCTCCCCGTGAACGTTGCACTGTAATTTCTGGTGTCCAGCAAGCCAAGTCAGTCTTCAGCAGTGGGCTACATTCGGTCCTTCGGCAGCCACTGAAAAACTTCCAGACACTAGGCAGTTCTTCTATCTTTTCACTACACAATACTTTTTCGCGGCACGAACCGACAACACAAGTCAGCACCTCCGCATCTTGGTACGATATTGTAAGAGAGGGGAAGGAAGCTTTGCTACATTGGGACTGTCGGCAAATGGCACGAAACGGAGGCATGGGAGCTCCTTTCCGTCAGTTACCCGCACCGCCTAAAGTTGTCTCTCTGTTAGCTTTTATATAAGGGCGTGTGCCATTTCGAGTTCCCGCTTCACTTCAGCTTCTCTTCAATACAGTTCTTTCTTTGAGGTGCATGGCTCTATGATCCGAAATAATTGTCATCCTAAATTGCTGCTGTCTACTCACATCCGTTATTTCTTACATCTTCACGACACGGCGGCATTGAGCCCATACTCTTATACCATGTCTGGCACCAAAGCGAACTACTCGGAGCATGATGTTGTTCTTGATGACGAGCAGTCATCACACCTTGAGGCAGCCGGTGGGCTTCATGAGTTTGCCGAGTCAGAGGGTTACGTTATTGACGCTGAAAACGGCAGAAGCGGTTACAAGCTGGCAGCCGATGGAAGAACCATACTCATTCCGCAGCCGAGCGACAACCCCAAGGACCCGCTCAACTGGAGCTGGCGAAAAAAGCATGCAATGCTGTTTATTGTTGCCCTGACTGCTTTTCTGCCCGACTATGGAAGTGCCTCCGGCTCCGTCACGCTCATCGGCCAAGCTTTGTAAGCTTCTCTTCTAGTTTTCCACAGCAGAACATGGCTTGCTGATCAAACCACATCGTCACAGAGACTGGAACATGGCACAGGACAAGGTGAACCACAGCCAAGCCGGAAACCTCTTCATGCTAGGTGCTGGGGGTATTGTTGGTGTGTCTCGTCTCGCCCAGGAACACGAATTATGGCATTGCTGACGTTGTGGTGAATAGCTGTAATTCTTTCCGCCTGCGTCGGTCGCTTGCCCGTTGCCTGGTGGTTCCTGGTCATCTCAACAGCTACGGCTGCATGGTGTGCTGGTGCAAAGACATATGAGTCGTACATGGCGGCACGCATTCTCAACGGTTTCTTCAGCACGGTGACTCAAGTCACTGGCCTCATCTTCATCCAAGACATGTTCTTCTTCCACGAGAGGACGCGCAAGATTAACATCTGGGCAGCCTTTATCGTCATAAGCCCTGTAAGTCGTCGGCACTTTGCTCTGCTAAATTACTGGCCTAAAAGCTAACGATCCTCTCTTTTTTTGTTCAGTATATGGGCCCTCTGCTGACAGCGTTTATGCTCACCGCCGAGCCATGGCCTGTTCCCTTCTGGGTATATACGTCTTTAACTGCGGCTTGTCTAGTCCTTACAGCCTTGTTTCTCCGCGAGACATACTACGACCGGCGCATTCCGGAGAGAGATCAACCAAGCCTTGGAAATCAGCTGCAGCAGCTTGTGGGTATCTCCCAGTATCGTTCGCGCTATCTGCGCAACTCCATCGTACAGTCCATCTGGCGCTGTTTCGGTGTTCTGCTCAAGCCGACCGTGCTCCTTGCATGTGTTTACTATGCTCTTGTACGTTCCTGTGCTCCTCAATCATAGAACCCTTTTTTTCGTCCGTGCATGATTTTACTCATCAGTATTGCTTACATGAGGAAAGACATTTGCCTGGGTTGTTGGCATCAATACTACCCTATCCATCCTTCTACAGCCAGCTTACAACTTTGAGTTTCTCCAAATTGGGTATTTCTACTTTACGCCGATTGTCGCCGTCATACTAGGAGAACTCACCGGTCATTGGTTACATGACGCACTCGCAAAGCAATACATACGCTCCCACCATGGCCACTTTGAGCCTGAGGTGCGGCTGCGTGCTATTTTCGTTAGTGTCCCATTTATGGCTGTTGGCATAGTTTTGTTAGGACAGTCTCTCGAAAACAAGTGGCACTACATGGTGTCATCTGTCACCTGGGGGATGTTTGTCTGCGGCATAATGGTTACAACAGTGGCTGTGTCCAGTTACTGCCTCGACTGCTATCCAGAAGCAAGCGGAGAAGTATCCGCCTGGGTCAACTTCAGCCGGACTATCGGGTGCGTATTTCTTCCTACCTGCCAGCATCCGTCCCGTATCTCTCTTTTCTGATGTCATGCTAGTGGCTTCATAATATCCTATTTCCAGGTGTCCTGGGCAGAAAGCCAAGGCACGAAGCTGAGTCTGGGAATCCAAGGCGCTGTCATAGCTGCGGCTTTTCTCATTATCCTGGCATTGGTTAAGTGGGGTAAGGCTATGCGTGTATGGGCTGGACCGCTGAACTTTACCACATCTTGAAGAAAAATATCTATACCAGAATTGGGAGATGCAAAAAACACGGGTCTTATTATGGCTACTCTCATTTTATTCTCCTACATAAAAACCAAGCCAATATATAAAGGGATGAGATCGTGTGTACCAGGCTGCGTAAGCGTTGGTCAAGTACACTGTCTGCTAGCAGTCATCCACTCTTCGAGAAAGACTTCTCATGGATTTTTCGAAAGGTCTTTTGCCAATGCCATGATTTTGCAGATAACACTCCCGTTCAATAATTCCTTAGAGAGCCACAGCAATTCTCGATACCTACCCCAAAAAGCATACGAGAGGGGGCCCAGGCCATTTGTATATTGTATGCAAAAGCAAAAAAAAGTGGAGAAAATCAATCCTCGCACTATGTATTTATACAGAACTCGGACAGACATTAGACACAAAGAATGTGGTATTTATTCAGGAAATGCGACGTCGACACGGATCTACGCAGTAGACAGTAAAGGCCTCACAGACACCTAAAGGCCGCATAGTCGATGATGCCAATTCTCTCAACGGCTGCACCATTGCAATCATAGCATTCCGTAGTCAGGCATATCTGCGTCTGGAATCAGCTGCGATATGTCAAACCCCACCGGATTAGCAAAAGCCTTAGTCCAAAGATGGCTGTCCGCATCTTCAACAAGAAACTCCGTGTTGGTATCAGACAACAGCTCTAATGTGTCCGCACCCCCAAAATCGAATTTGAAATACGCCTGGTCAGTGAGTCCGGAGATATCAGCTTCTGATTGCCCGTGCTGTTGTAAGCCGCCAATTATCTCACCAAACCGGTTCAGCCGCCCTGGGTCAAAAGACTCCGAGGCACCACTGGCATCGGCTCGGTCCCCCATAGTACCGTTCACAGTAGAATGAGAGGCTCCCTGCTCCGTAGAGCTAGTGGCAAACATGGACGATTTCTCGATAGGGATCCGATTAATGGGTGTTGATAGAATGCTCCACAGGTGTGCAAGCAGCTTGAAACGCGCCGCCACATAGCTGTTCCCAAGCTGCCCTATGTTTCGGAGAAGGCTGAGACCCTTGGCAAGGGAGTCGGTATTGTTTGGGTCATTGGGGAAGGATCCACAGACCATTACCAACACAATGACAGCAGAGATAGCGTGCTCACTGTCCATATAACCAAAAGTTGCGATCAAGTTGTACTCCGCTGCTTTGGACATGATTAGAAGCGTGTTGCGAGCGGCAGAGATGCACCCGCTTATAATGGCCACTGTTTTCTTGGACAAGCCTGTTCGCCAGTCTCGTTCCTTCTCAACGGCCCCGTCAAGCCTAGACTCCCGGATCGATGTGAGCCTTTTTTGGACGACATGAAATAGAAGAGGTCTCGCTGTCATGTTTATGCACTGATAGTAGTGCAAAAACGTAGAGATACTTTCACGTGAAAGCTTGCCCCAGTCAAGCTCTAAACGGAGAGCCTTCGGGAGTGTATCCTCCCAACGTGTTAAAGACGAGAAAATAGAGTGCACGGCAGTGGTTAGACTTTGCCCCGTATGCGCCGTACGTCGATAAATCAAAGTTGTGATCTCGCCAAGTATGCGTGACAGCTCGGTATAGTGACGTAGCACTACGACCGGGCTGTCATCTGCCTCGCCAGGTAGCCGAGACGGCATTTTGGCGCCGATGTCTTCATCCAAAATAGAGATGGGGTTGCCCGATTTCAAAGAGAGAATGCGGTCTAGGCTGTATATGCTCCACCACACCCGGCGGCGATGCTCTCGGTCTGTCTCGTTCAGTCCGGAAGTTTCTTGGGCCTCCTGATAGAGGCCGAGGTTGATAGCCATGCGTAGGGCAATTCCAATGTACAGAAATGCGGCGTCTCGACGGTTCATGTTTTGCATAAAATAGCCAACGTAAGCCAAGGTCTCCACGCCAAGAATAGAGCACTCTTCGTGGATATCCGGAAGGAGATTGAGAGCATGCGAGAAGAATTCAAAACCAGGAGGGTCGTCTTTGGATACTACATTCCCGTTGTTGACGCGCTGGTTGACTGAGTACAACCGCCCTAATGCCAATATCGTAAGGAACTTGGCATACGCAAGACTCGCCGTCGCATCGAGGGAGCTCGGCAGTATATCGGAATTGTACATTTCTTTAAGCTGTCTCTCGAATGTGTCTGCATCAGTGAATGCGAAAATCGTGCCGATGTACATGTGTTGGGCTGCAAAATACTGCCGAGCAATGTCGACCGGCGGCAAAGGTATATTGGCATCGGACCTTTGTCTCCGCGACGGAAGTGCGCGAGGGTCGTAAAATCCGGAATTTTGTTCCAGGCCGCCATCATCACCAGAGACGCCAGACACGGTCCGAGCCGTTCGAAAGAAGTTGTCCGCAGACCCACGACCTGATAAAGGATAATGTCAGATGGTTCAGTCCACAGCGGTCTCGAGTTTGGACCACCTACTTGCTCGTAGATACAGGCTCATCTGCTTGAATTGGTCAGGCAGAGACTCATCCACTGTATCATCTTCTTCTTCGGCAAGTTCGTCCTCTTCAGCTCTCTCTTCAACGTCTATACTCTCGGCCAAGGATGCACCCGAGAATGTATGCTCCTTGATAGAGGCAATCGTGCCTGGGGGGAGATATCTAAAGATTTCTGGAAAAAACGGTTAGGAAGATTTGGTTGAGGCTAAGGTACCTAATGCTGACCTTCGTAGCGTTGCAGCTTTGCCTTCAAAGACTTCAAGTTGCTGGAAAGACCCGTTGTTAGCATTTCTTACCTTAGCCAGAATATACGTCTGCCGTCAAGACTTACTGTTCATTGATCTTGATCTTTTTAGGCCCCGCATAAACACACTCGATCGAGCGAAGCTGGCACCTCTCGCATTTGGGATGCTCCTTCGAGCAGTATATTTTCTGTTTTTTGCACTCACAGCAGCTGGGCGAAGTGCCGTTAGAAGCAGCCGCGATATGGATATGCAGAGGCCAACTTACGCCATAGGTTTGGGCCCAGCCCGATGCGAATTAGACATTTTCGATATCGCTTTAGAAGAGGTGGCCATGGTGCATCATGTGGCCAACGCTGCTGAGCCCCCCCCAATCAATGCGCTGAATCGCTAATTAGGAAGGCTGGATACGTAGATAATATATCCCGGAGATGCGCTTTTCAGAAGTAAGCACATAGGTTTACGACAAGGCAGATTTGATTCAGCCCTGGGACCTGCTGACTGTGGGAGTCTAGCGAACCAGCATCAATTTCAGCCGATGTCAGCAACCTTCTCCGACGGCATGCGCCGGACGGGCAGTCCTCGAATTTTCAAAGAAGTCACAGAGATTAGCAGCTCATCGAGAGAGAGAGAAAGACTTCTATACGCTCGAGTGCTGGTGTATGTGAGATGGGCACTATTAATAACAACAAAAAGCAATCGAAAGAATGTCACCTGAACATATGGGGATAAGGAGTAGATAAGAGGGATTGGGCTTCACCGCCCGCAACTAAGTGGCAGAAAAAAAAAGTCAAGACGGCAAACCATGTTTTAGATAAATACAAAAAAGATAGAATGCTTTTTTCCATGGTCAGTACCACTGCGTCTTGCTATCCACCAACTTTGATCTTAGCCATGGCCCGGGTAGATGATAAGGCACGCTTTTATCTGGAGCGTTCCGTTCCTCAACTTCGCGAGTTCGAAGCCAAAGAAATATTTTCCAAGGTACATTCTAATAAGTCAGCGACTGGTTCGTATCTTCGAAATAAACACAGCTAACAAAGCATGCGCCATTGCAGGATGAGATTCGGACACTCGTACAAAAACGCACAGATTTCGAACGCATCATTCTTTCTCCTGGCTCCAAACCTTCCGACGTCCTTGCGTATGTGGCCTGGGAGCAGTCGCTTGAAAACCTTCGTCGCAAGCGCTGCCAGCGTTTAAAAATCCGACAATCTACATCGTACCCTAGCCAGGCTCGCATATTTCAGACCTATGAACGAGGAGTATCGCGCCATCCTGGTAGTACTGCACTGTGGCGACACTATCTCAACTTTGCGGCGCAGGCGAAGGCAACAAAGCGATGGAGGCGTGTGATGACGCGCGCTCTTCGTATGTTGCCCAGCGACGCCGAGTTGTGGGTGTTGGCCGGGAAGAAGGCTGTACAAGACGGTGATATGGATGGTGCCAGAGGCATTTTCATGCGTGGGTGTCGATTCTGCACGGCGAACGTATTAGTGTGGATTGAGTATGCGCGCGCCGAGACAGAATGGCTGGCGCAGCTACAGGAAAAAAGGGAATCTCCGGCATTCTCGACAGCAGCAGCAACAAAACCCGATGAACGAAGCATAAATGAAGGTTACGCAGTGGAGGACGGCAACATTATGTTTGACGACGATGCAGGCGAGGAGGCTGGTGGGAAAGAAGATGGTGACGACTTTGGGGAACTGTTGTCGCTACCAAAGTCGATCAGGAACGTGGATAAGAACAAGAACGACGGCTTCACCCAGGAGGCTGTGCAAATGTTGGAGAAAAGCCCTGCACTGGACGGTGCAATCCCGCAGGCTGTTTTTGATATTGCAGCAAAGCAGGCATTTTTCAACGCTACAGCCGCAGAAGCCTTTTTCGACATGTTTGCGTCCTTCATTCACATGCCTGCGGCGAACCGGATCGTGGAGCATGTCCTGTCTAAAATGATCGAAATGTTTCCCAATGATGCCTCTACATGGAGCTGCCAAGTCAAGCGGCCATTACTAAATTTGTGTCCTGATGACAGTGCGTTCCCGAGGGCCCTTCGGACATCTCTGGCCAAAATGCACGAAGGCATGGCGATGACAACAGAGAAGGCGCATTTTATGGCCAAGAGTGTGGCTTGGATCAATATTCTCATGGCTAGGAGTAACCTCGACATTGGTGTTCGGGCAGTTTTGGAGGACTCTCGTAGGAAACTGGAAAAGGTATGACAATGTTGTCATGCGTACTGGCCCGTGCTTTACAATAACCAGAGATCTATCAAATTATCTTTCAAATCATATTTAGGAGGGAATAGTCACGTAGATGAAGTCGTTACATGCGGCGCTATTTGTGCATCGAAGTAGTTCAATCACACATTCTTTACGAACATTCCTACCAGACGCGCCTTGTAGTTGCACACTGGGGCCGCATACGAGCTGGTGGTCCTACAGTATCATCCGCCGGAAACGCCACTGTCAATTCCTGACAGAATCTATCTGTATGTACTAATCATCCTAACTTCGCAAGCTGATCAGCATGTCAACACAAATCCAGGCCCTCTCGCCCAAACATACATAATAGGGCGAAGACAAAGCTGGGGAGGCTTATCATATCTTACAAGTTACCAGGGTTATGTCAAGTCATGCACCTTAGCCTGTGCCATATGCAACAGATATTCCCACTCTCGGTCGCTGACTTTGCTAACACTAAGGCGTGACTGCTTGAGCAGTTGCATCTTCTCGAGCGGCCCACCTGGGGCTCCTTTCTCTCGCAACTCCTTGAGTGTGATGGCCTCTTCGAACTTGCTGTGAAATTTGACATGAACGACGCTCCATCTAGGGTCGGATTCTCTTGAGGAAGCGTCATAGTAAGGCGCCTTGGGGTCATGGGCTGACACTGGAAGGCGTTGTGAGATGTGTCAAAAAGCTGCTGAAAAAAAA
>JRUC01000915.1:0-10112 GCA_000806385.1 Leptographium procerum | reverse complement strand
GGATCCCGGGGGGGGGGGGCACCTCTACGAGGCGCCCGGCTGAGACGAGCCTTTTCGTGGCGGATGGGGGTACTTACGACTATGAGTACGAATACAGGAAACGGCTCCAGTGCATGACGATAGCGGGCGCAGTGCCCATATAGACAGGGATACTGGTGCCGTAGCGACAGAAATGGGCACTCTTGCGTACTCGTGTCTTTGTATGGAGGTAATACATGTATGCAATTAACTTGGTCGTACTTTTCTTTTTGTTTATATTTTCCATGGCAACAATCACTGGTTTTCTGCCTTCGTCTGCAGCTAACGTCGGAGGCCGTCTCGCGCGTCCGTAGTCGACACAAGCCAATTGCTCTCGACGTTTCAAACAGTGAGGAAACCGGAAGCGCAGCGACACATATTCTAGTCCTTTTGATAGGCAAATAAGCCAATATTGTGTCGCTGCCCTGCTGCTGCTCTGCCGCTGCTCTGCCGCTGCTCTGCCACTGCTCTGCCACTGCTCTGCTGCTGCTCTGCTGCACTACTACTATGTACTGTAGCTTACGTTGGGTACTGCTGTGGGAGCTTGGACCACCTCTTTTGCCAGCCAACGGCGGCTCACCCAAATTCTGAAACGATTGGCCCCTGTCAGAACCCCTGCATGTACGAGTGAGCATATCAAAAAGCTGCCCTGACCATCTTTCTGGCCCCTTTTGACCATTATGCGACACCTCGGCCGTGTCACAGGGGAAAAGTCCGACCCCCCTTGCTGCTGCCATACATAGCATCTTGCATACTACATAGTATGTGGAAGACACCAAGACTAAGCCACCAAAACCAAGCCATCCGAGTTCTTACTGGCAAGGGAAACAAGAGGATCCTGGCTGTCACAGATGCCGGCTCAAAAGAGAGCGAGGGTGCATGTGCTCGCAGCCCTGCGTATTTACTGCACAGCCTACCCGGAGAGAATGCTTGTTTGAGCGTGAGCCGTGGGCCATCAATGTCCTCCTTCGGCTAACAGGTCCTCCTCGCTGCGACCCTCTTTGCCTGCCAGCCGTACATAGCATTTTAGCAACAGGATCCTATCCTATTCTACATAGCATTTTACACAATATCGAGCAAGCAGGTTCCCACTATTGGACTTCCTCCACAAGCCCAGCCCCTTGTAGACAGTCGTCAGACGGATGGCGTTCAGACCTTGTTTCTCTTGACTGGAGCGGGCTTTCCCCGTGTTTTTGTCTTATTTTGTATCTTTTTGTTGGATCCCCAGCCTTCAGTGCTGTCTCTGCTGTCTTCGTTGTCTTTGCTCTCTCTGCTCTCTTTGCCGTTTTTGCCATTTCTTGCTTTCTTTCTGTTCTGTTCATCCCGCTGGCCGCTTGGAAAATCCTTCACGCTTCACGCTTCCCGTCTTCTGTCTTCTGTCTTCCTTCTTTTTTATTTTTTCATTTTATTTTTCACCCTTCTTTGCGTGGTCAGACAGGTTCTGCAAGCCCTTTTTTCTTTCTTTTCTTTCTCATTGCCATTCTTTTCTTCGTCTCTTGTCCCTGTTATTTGTCTTTTGGATACCATTCGCTCAATCCGTTGCCAGCTTTATTTCCATTTACTGTTTCATTTGTCTCTCTGCCTCCCGTCTACGACCTTTGGCTTTCATTGAACGGGTATTTCCATCATTCGACTGCCTGGTCCTGTTTCGCAGCACAGCAGAGCAGTGACATCCACGACCAGCAGCGCTTACTTTTGACGGTCGACGGGTCAAGTTTGGCTTACAGCAGCCACACAGGCGACGAAATCTCTGGCAGAATCTCTCTACAACACACACACACACACACGCCCATCCGACACCATGAACGCCTTCCGGAACGCCCGTCAAAACTTTCACCGCCAGGCTGAGCACACCGACCAGGCCGACCTGGAGCGGCAGCAGAGCCGTGAAGCCCAAGAGATGCACGAGCCGCAGGCACGGCCGTCGCCCATCAGCGGCGTGCTGCGGCGGTTTGCTGACCTGCCGCGCATGTCGGGTCGCCAGCCACGACCGACAAGCAGCCGCTATAGCGGCGGGGACGCCAGCGAGATCGTGTCGCCTAAGACGCCGCAGTTTGCGGGCAGCATGCCCGGCCTCCAGCGGATGGACACGCTGCAGGGAGGAGGCGGCGGCGGTGCAAACGGTCCTGTGCCGCAGCGGCTAAGCCAGCCGCCATCGTACGACGATGCGAACCGCACGACCTCGGGAGGAGGAAGAGCCGGAGCCGGAGTCGGAGTCGGTCAGGATGATGTGCTGGCGATGCCGGCAAGGACTGTGGCAGCACAGCACGTGCGCAGCCGGAGCGGAGGCAGCACGGCGTCGTCAGACAGCAGCGAGCGGCGGCAACGGCGGCGATTTGACGGAGCCGACCCAGCCGAGCTGCATCTGGCAGACATGGCCGAAGACGGACGGCGGCGACGGCGGCGGAGGACTGGGCAGCAAGATGAGCTGCAGCAGGTGCGGTCGCAGTCGTCTTCAGCGCCGGCCAAGAGGCGGCCGAAGAAGTTCCTCTTCTGCTTCCCCTATGTGAAGTCGCACAAGATGAGGGCTCAGATCCTCCGCTGCTCCGTGTCGGGGCTGCTGATGGCGCTGCTGTTGACAATGTACCTGTCGCTCATGCTGACGCACAACATCCGCAACAACGAGTTCTCGGTGCTGCTGCTGCTCATTGCTCTGAGCCTCATCGTCTTATTCTGCCACTCTCTCGTCCGCATCGTGCTAATGATCATGCGACCGCCAACGGCTGAGGAGGAGGAGCGCTACCGTCAACGCCGCGCGCGTGCTGCCGGAGGGGCCCTGCCCGGTACCGGCAGCAGCAGCGGGCCATTTCCCTACAGAGCGGATCTGTTTACGCCGGGCGGCTATGCTATTCCGCAGCAGCCGATCCGGGTGGTGCTGGCCCGCGACGAGGAGGCCGCCGGCGTTGAGAGCGTCGCTGCCAAGACGCAGCCGCCAGCCTACGGGCTGTGGCGGGAGACTGTGGTAAGTTGGCGAGCCGACACCTGAGGCGCATCCATTTATTTTTTTCTTTATTTTTTGTTCTCTTGTTCTCGTTCTTGTTCTTGTTCTTGTCCTCGTTCTAACAGATCAAGCGCGTGGACCCCAACCGCATCTACTGGCAGCGCAACGACGAGGTGCCACCGCGGACAGCCGGCGAGGAGAATAGCAACAGCAACAGCAACCGCGGTAGCAGCAGCAGAAGCATTAGTAGCGGGCGCAGAAGCAGCGCCGGCCACAGCATCAGCGACGGCAGCGCCAACGACGCAAGCAGCCGAGACAGCAGCCGAGACAGCAGGCGCGAAAGCAGCGGCGCCGGGGCTGCCCGGCCACCTTCGTATGCATCCGAGGATGGTGTGCGCTACGTGGTCGATGCACAGCCGCGATCGATCGCGCCGACGACAGAGGTCCCCATATTGCCACATCCCGCAGAGGAGGGCCGTAGGGGCGAACCGGCACGTTGGTGATGTGGAGAGAGACAGGGACTGAGAGACAGGGGGAGATATGCCATATCACGAATGTAAAGTGCGCATGTGTGTCTTGATTTTTATTTACTTGGTACCGGGAAGGCGTGCGAAAGACCACGAGGCGTTTAGGGCGACACACATGCTGGGATGCATTCAGAGTTTAGAGGGTGATGGCCTGTTGTCAGAAGTTGCGATGCAATCATATCTCACTCGGTACTTGATGCCTATCTCGTACTTCTGCAACTATCACGTGACCGAAATGGTAGTCATGTGGATGTTGAGAGGGTGGCAAGTCGCTCGTTACGACGATAGTGGGCTCGGAGTGCATTTCGCTTTGCGCCGAGGATAAGGGAATCGTCCTATTGAGCCTTACTCTGTTGGGACGTGCCCACCGTTGCAACAGTGGGCAAATTGCATGCGTCTGGCAGCGGCAGCAGGAGCCCAAAGCCCAGATTCGCTACTCACCGGCACCATCCTTGCAGCTCGAGCCACGAGTCCTCGGACTGGGCAGAATCAATCGAGTGCAGAATTTTCGCCTATCTCGTGCTGTTGCGCAGTACGAGTACGAGAACTGCTCCGAGGTCGAGCTCGCAAGTGCTCATACGGACGGTAGCAATGGGGAGGTGGGCAGATTTGGATGTCGTGGCCCTTCGTTTCTTTGCTCTCTGCGTCTTTCCCTGGCGGAGAAGATTCTGGCCTGACGAAATAACGCGAACGAGAAACGAGTAATAAAGCCGCGGAAAAAAAGGACTTGGCGCTGCGTTGGAGCTATGCCAAACTGGACCAGGGCTGCAAAGCCGCTAGCGACCTAATAACCCAAACCCCAAAGCGCGTATCCGCCTGAACCGACCCACTGGGAGAGGGGGTGGCACTTTTGGACTGCTCCGTATTAATGCGTCGCAGCTTTTCGGTGCAAAAAAGATCACCCTCTTTTCTGTTCTGTTGTCGTGGCGTCTCTTTGTCTCTGATCGGCAGCCAAAGCACAAAACATAACCCTAACAGGCTAAAAGGGAGCTGTTCGGGATGCTCCTTTCGCTTTGCCAGAGTGTTAGCTGCCAGTGCAGCCTGTCTCATTTCCGTCTTCCTTGCGCGTTCAGCATGCAGTGAGCGCCTGGGGCAGCCGTGCATATCAGAGAGGCGCAGGGCTCAGGCGCAGGGCACAGGCACAGGCACAGGCACAGGCACATCTTACAGAGTATTTTACTGCGAGTACGGTACGAATAGGGCATGTATGATTAACTGCTGTCGCATTGGAAGATGCGAAAGGGAAATCACACCCCCTCTCCCCCTCCTTCCTTCCTGCTACGAGATATGTACTCCGTACGATATTGAGCAACCGTACTTCGTAGACGAGACCACACCGTACAGGATAGTGCGAACGACAATCCCACATAAATTTAAATATTGAGGAATTAAAATCGAGAGTGACTTGGCATGTACCTTCTTCTGCACCCAATTGTCTCACAAATCCACCCTTTGCAGCCGAGATCTACGAGTCCCGCACAAGTCTATTGCGGAAAAATTGCTGTCTCTGCGCACGGAGCAACTCTCTCGTCGCTGCCTCTTTTTTCCCCGCTTATTTCCCTTTTTTCTTTTTTTGACGACGCTAAAAAGAACGTTCTGTTTAGCAGCTGCCCGCCGCCACAATCGCCTCCCCCAGGTCATGTAATCACAGGTCGCCGCCTCCTTCCTCTCTGCTTAGTTTTTCCCTTTTAAATTTTTATTTTATATCTTCCCCTCTTTCTTCCTCTTCTCTCTTCCCTCTTTCTCCTCCTCCTCCTCTTCTCACGATCCACACCACTTTACCTTGACTTGACTATCACCAACCAAATACCTCCTATCCGGGTTGTTGTAGGTGTTGCTGTCGGAAGAAGTTGCGAAGGTCGTTGTCGAAGTCGAACGGTTTGAAGCTTTGAAAGTGTCCTTTTTGAAGAAACGTTTTTTTTGGTTCTCAGGTTGGTTTTCCCTCACCCTTACTGCTCTGCCTTGTTGCGCCTCACTCTTCGCGCGCCAACCTTTCCTTTCACCGTTTTTCCTCTCCCCTCCCCCTCCTGCTTTCCCTCCTGCTATCCGCCGCCTCTGTCGACTTTTTCGGCTGTGGCGGCTCTCGGCTGCGGCGGAATCGTCCCGGACCGGCCTCTTCGCCCTGGGATTTACCTGTCCTCCTTCGCATCCCCGCCTCCAATATTGCGACGTGCCAGCATGCGACCTGTATGCGACTCGCCCGAGAGAACTATGCGCATATCTTGTGGTATCTACATGTACAAGCGCGTGCGCGTGATCCGGAAACTTGAAGAAGAATGCGCCTACAAGGCGCAATACCATGCCACCTTGACCTTCGCCTTTACGAGTGCCATAGTCAGCAAGCAGCAACGATGACCTTTGCCACAGCGATAACTGCTACGAGAACACAACCGGATGAGGACTGCACCGAGATTGCCGAGGGAGCCGTCTCTCATTTTGCAATTTGCCACAGCTTGGGTTCCACAAAACCTGGGCTCAGTATATCATATCCATCCCACCGGGTTTGCGGTATCGCGACAGCCAACCGTCGCGCGATCCTCTGGTCCTCACACCCTCTTTCTCAACCAGCCAATTCATTTTCGTCGCGCCCGGCGAAACAACGCCTTTTCTCACCGGCCGCTGCGCTGTCGGCATTTGCGATTGGGCTGTTGCTGCTTTTGGGTATATTCTGAATGGTTGGCTGCCTAGTCATCGGGTCTACCTGGAAACTGTTCTATGCATTATGCGCTCTGCCGAACTCGCCTTCAACTCGGGCCTCCGTCCTCCGACCTCTGCTTCGTCTGGCACGACGCCCAAAAATACCTCGAAATAAACATGACCAGACTCCAATCAGCTATAGTGCTGTACGATGCCTACATCAACCGAGAGTATCAAGGCGAAAGCTGGAACCGGCTACTTAGTTGCACAAGCCTCATGCGACATGCATCATGCAGGTCCTGCCAGACCGGCCATGCGCGGCGGCTGCGAGCAGGAACAGGTCAACCTGAGCCACACACACATTTGCCCACGGCGCAGTGTCTATACAACCGCATTTAACGAACGACCGGCACTGTGTGCTACTCTGCTGTCGCTGCAACCATAAATAATTGATTGTCGTGCTTTTCGGCGATTCTGATGCGGCTGCGTGCCAACAGAACCAATCTTGGGATCCGGAGGCTAATCCAATCGCTTTCGACATGTTTTCTATCCTGGAGATCACCACGGCCGCATGGAATCCTTCACTTGCAACGCCCAGCCCCTTGCCTCCATTCTTATAGCACTTTCTTTCCACGAAACATGCAGAACCAAATCTGTGAAATGGCAGCTCGGATGAGGACTATACGCTAACCTGTATTAGAACACAACACACAGACTTCCTCACCATGTCTTCCCTGTCGCGTCGTGCATGCTACAAGTGCGGCAACGTCGGCCACTACGCCGAGGTTTGCTCGTCAGCTGAGCGCCTTTGCTACAACTGTAAGTGCTCACCATCGCCGTCGCTGAGTCTGCGCATAGAGAGCGCTCGCCGCGCGGGCACAAAAACAGAAACAAAAACTAATCTTCCTATCGTGAATCAGGCAAGCAGCCCGGCCACGAGTCCAACGGCTGCCCCCTGCCTCGCACCACTGATGCCAAGCAGTGCTATCACTGCCAGGGTCTTGGCCACGTCCAGGCTGACTGCCCGACTCTCCGGCTCTCCGGCGCCGCCACCGGCGGCCGCTGCTACAGCTGTGGCCAGCAGGGCCATCTGGCTGTAAGTTGCTCTTCTTGACGCCGAGTCGTCGCCCTCCCTATGCCTCTGTTCTGTCACGCTGACATCTCTGTTTAGCGCGCTTGCCCGACCCCCAACGCTGTTGGCCTCGGCCGTGGTGCCCCCCTGCCTCCCCGCGGTGGCTTCGCTGGCTACGGCCGTGGCGGCTTTGCCGTCGGTGGTCCTCGCCCGGCTACTTGCTACAAGTGCGGTGGCCCGAACCACTTCGCCCGTGACTGCCAGGCTCAGGCCATGAAGTGCTATGCCTGCGGCAAGCTCGGCCACATCTCCCGGGAGTGCACCGCCCCCAACGGCGGCCCCCTGAACACTGCTGGCAAGACCTGCTACCAGTGCGGCGAGGCTGGCCACATCTCGCGTGACTGCCCCCAGAAGAACGCGACCGGCGAGATCAGCGCCGAAATCCCGATCCCGGATCCTGCTGCTGTCGCTGCCCCGGCCGTCGTTCCCTCCATTGCCCCGGTTGCTTAGGCGGTGGCCGCCAATCGCCAGCTGAAGCGACTGGGCCGGCTTGCGTAGTGCCTGTTATGTACTCCATTCCAGCCACTCTCTTGTCGGCGGCAGCAGACGTGTTTTCTTGCGTTTCTGACCTCGTTCTGTCCCCCCTCCTCTCCCCATTTTCTTTTACTCTTTCCCTACCGACCTCTTACATCTCCCCACCTACTTTCTCTTACTTCCTCTGCTTTGTTGGACATGCATTTCATGTCTCGCGCCTTTCTCTCTCGGTGTTTCGTCTTGGCCTCATTTTTATAACTCAAGTCTCTGTTTCCCGTCACGGACACAATCATCATGATCCTGCGTTTTAACGGCGTCATTGGTTTCGCACTCTTTATCTCTTTACTTTTGATTTTCTGGATCACGACGGAAATAAAAGAGGGAAAACAACAAGGGAAGGGGCTCACTGATTCTTGACGGATGTCATTGAAAGAAAAAAAATCGAAAAAAGTTCTCTCGCCAAGACGGATTCTTGTGTTCGTGCTGTTCGCATGGGGATGGTCGGAACAAACTTTTCTTTCGTGCCGGTGCTTCTCATGAGGCTGGAAAAGGAGCCGCACGTACCCTTTTTGGAACAAGGAATTTCGGAATATACCCCGGGAGACGATTTACGACATCATGGGTTACTTTTGTATTGCTGGGGACTGAGAACTGGACTGAGGACTCGGGATTTGTCTCTTCCCTTTGATGCTGTCTACCGATTGCTGAAGCATGATCTCTATCGTTCTTTGGAAACTGTCTCCTCCGTCGAGGGGGCGGTGCTGATAGGAATTAAAGCTTGTGTTGTCATTAACAGATGTCCGGTGCCACTGTCGCTGCTTTGTGATTGTTGTGATGGTTGCATTAGACGAAAAGGAAACCTACATAATCCCGTAGTGATCTAATTGGGCCAGTCCACTCAAGATTGTGTCTACTATCACACGTGACCTAAAGGGCACTACTCTACTTGTACTACGACAACCTCTGCATTTACTTGAGCACCATCTTTAAATTAACGGCAACTGTCAAATATTGTGAAACGAATGTGGTATCATAGAAACTGTATCCAAACGCGCATAAAGCGGGTTCTAAAGAATGAAAAAGCCCAACTGTGGGCCGTGCCTGGAGGCTATGTTGTGCTTGTACAAGATGGTTTATCTGGAGGAGTTCCTTGCGTAATTGTACTCGGTATTTTCCATGTGAACGCCAATTTTGAAGAGTAGATAGCCCCATATGTGCTAAAAGAAGAAAAAGAAGCGTGGCATAACAATATAAACAGAAGAACTGAAGCAGAAAGTGGGTAAAAATGAAGCGAAGAAAAGTGTGAAGAGAAGCGAAGAAGACCGAGACGCGTTTGTCCAGGCGAGACTAGCTCGAATAGACAGCAACGTACGCCACCTCCATCATGCTGGAGTAGCCGTCGAGGGTGCTTGAGTCCGGGTCACCACTGCAGAGAAAGTTAGCTTGGATGAACTGCAATGTACAAGTTTTGATATTAAGAGAAGATGCAGGACATGGAACGTACCCCCAAGTGCCGCCGACAGCGACGTTCAACAGGATGTAGAACGGGCTGTGGGCCAGAGTGCTCCAGGTGGCCTGGTCGCCGATGGTGGCGCCGCTGATGGAGAAGAAGTCGTTGCCGTCGAGCGACCAGGTGATGGTCTCGGTCTCCCAGTAGTTGGAGGTGCGGTCCCAGTCGAGGCGCCAGGTGTGGAAGTCAGAGCTGGACGTGATGGTGGTCGAGCCCTGGAGGCCGTCCGTGTCGCAGTGCTCGCTGCAGTGTGCGGTGCCGTAGCCCGTGAGCGCGCCGTTGATCTGCTCGAGGATGTCCAGCTCGCCACACAGCGGCCAGCTGGTGCCCTCGCGCATCGACTCGCCCAGCATCCAGAAAGCGGGCCAGATGCCCTGCTGGGTGCTGGATGAAGAGGAGCGAGTGGCGATGGTGCTGTTGCCGCTGGTGCTGTTGCCGCTGGTGCTGTTGCCGCTGCCGGCGCCCATGCGGATGCTGGCCTCGACACGTGTGTTCTTGCCAGGCGACGGTGTGTACGAGCCGGCGGACTCGATGCGCGCCGACGTCCAGCCCGACGTGGCCGAGCTGTCGCGCCGCGGGATCAGCTGCAGCGTGCCGCCGCCGCTGATCTGCAGGTTGTCGTTGGAGCTCGAGTACGTCTCCAGCTCCTCGTTGACGCCCAGGTCGCCCGTGATAATATTCCAAGCCGTCACGTTGGGCGAAGACCCGGCGTCGCCCCAGAAGTCATCGTGCCAAACCGGCGATAGACCCGAGTAGGACGGCAGGGAGATGGCGGCAGCAAGGGCCGGGAGGAGAGAGACGATAACGGCGGGAGAGAACATGGTTTGTGTGTGTGTGTGTGTGTGTGTGTGTGTATATATATAAGTTTCTATG
>JRUC01000913.1:0-10136 GCA_000806385.1 Leptographium procerum | reverse complement strand
CATGTGATATACATACTCGTATTTCTGATGTCGTTTTCTGTGCCGTTATTACTGTTGTTGTTGTTGTTGTTGTTGTTGGCCCCCCCTCCATGCAAGTACGAATAATACGGAGTATTCTTAGCTTGATTTTTCCCGATGCGGTTGAATTATGGTTATTCCAAAGCCACTGGTGTCTATTGAGACCGGCGCTTGGGCCAAGCTAAGGCCGAATCGATTGCCAGATCTGGCTACCCTCGTAAGAAAGAAAAATAACAAAAAAAGACAACCCTGTAAACAAGCAACAACTACATTCATTTAGTACAAAGTACAGAGTACATTTTCAATAGTTTGTCCTGATAGCGCCCAGAAAGGCTGCCTGCAGGGCTGGGCTGCCAAGCACATATGACCGAATGCTACCCTGTGCCGCAGCCCTTTTTGTATTGCATTGTATTGTATTGTAAAAAAAAATTGGGCTGACGGTCAGACGATCCGCACGTCTCCAACTCTCCGTCCGGCGCCAGTTCGACGCTAGTCCGCGGGCCAAAGAAGGTACATTACATGCGAGTATTAAGTCTGATCTCTTGGGATGGAAAGCGGGTCGGGGCTGCCTGCAAAGAGCGTAGGGCAAAGTGGCAGAACAGTTCTGAACGATGGCAGATAGTCAGTGGCTTGCGTCAAAGGGGTGGGAGACTGCAGCCGGCCGTTTATGCGGCTTCCAATATGTTGGCCTGTTGATTATGTGGATGACAGCAGAGAGAATGGGCGAAAGAAGAGACTGAAAGGGAGAACCAATATCATGTGTAATTGACGAGATGCATCTATCCAAAAGCAATTCGATGACTAATATTATTCAAATCACGTGGTTCCAACTTCACTGCAGCAACATGGCGTCTTCGTCCAGCACGCCAAAGAGGCCCTCAAACTCCTTGGCAATGGTCTTCAGCTCGTCAGCAACCTGGCCCGTGATGAGCGCATACGCGTAGAGTAGCGCATAGTCCTGCTCCTCGGCGGCGACGCGGCCCTGTGTCGAGGCTGCGACTTCGGGCAGCAGCGGCGGCAGATCCGACAACAAGGGCGAGCCGGGAGCCGACAGTGGCGATGCAAAAGAGATGCTAGCGATATCTCCGGTCGTGGAGCTGGCGGCCGCCGTTTCTGCCGCTGCCGCCGCTGCCGTCGCCGCCACCGCAGCAGCAGCTGCTGCGGCCTGCTCCTTGCGGAATTGGAATATCTTGGCCAGCAGACGGTCGCGCACGACGGTGACGCTGGGCAGGGCGTCGGCCAGGGGGTACTCGAGCATGAAGGAGCTGGCGAGGACCTGGAAGACGTGGCAGATGCGGTCGCAGAGAATAGCGCGCTCGGGCGCCGTGTAGAGCAGCAGGGCTCGCTCACCGTCTGTGAGGCGAGCGGCGCGGCGCTGGGTCAGCAAGCTCATGGCGTAGAAGCCGTCGAGGATCCGGTTCGTTGCTGCCATGACCCGGCCGCACGCCGCGTAGGGGAAGGGGCCGCGCAGCTCAAACTCGGACGCCGCGCTCTGGCGCAGCGTCTCTAGACGGGCCGCGTAGCGCTGCAGCGCCACTTGCTCGCCCGACCGCAGATAGGATGGCTGAGCGATTTTGTTGCCGTTGTTGTCGTTACTGCCGTTGCTAATATTGCCATTGCTGTTTCCGTCAGCCCTCAGGAGCATCGCCAGCGGCCCGCGCTTCCAGATGACACCCATCTGTAGGTACAGCATCGACACGCCCTCCTTGTAGCGCTGGCGCGCAGAGTTGGGCCACACGACCCGGCACACAATCAGCCCCCATAGGATGCCGGCTGTCACGGCCAGGAAGCGATGCTTTGCAATCTCCATGATGAACGGATGCACGCCGCCCTCGTCGTCGTCATCGTCATCCACGCGCTGCGACAGCAGGTATGCGTACAGCGTGATCACGTTGTACGCCAGCAGCGTCGTCCGGCCCACCGGCGTCTTGTTCAGGTCGATCATCACGTAGAAGCTGTAAAAGGCCACCAGCCAGCCCAGCAGTAGCAGCGGCACGGCGTGGCCCTGGCTGATGTTCCAGTTCAGCACCGCTACCGCCGCCCCTGACAGCGTCGCCAGGAATCGTGCAATCGCCGTCGTGTTGGACGCCCCTACCGTGTTGGAGCACACAATCATAAACGACAGCAGTCCCCATTCGCCGCGCCAGTGCATATAGATCCCCCGCGTCTCTGGCGTAAAGGCCATGCACGCCCACAGCATGGCTCCAATGCCCACCTTGATACCGAACCGAACTGTGGATGTTAGTGAGAAGGGAGAGGAAAGGGGGAAAAGAGAAAGGTAAATAGAAAAAGGAGAAAAGAATGAGGAGAAACAAAAGGAGGAAAACCAAAGAAAAAGGCATCAACCTACTATCATCCCGCATCAGAACGCGAAACATCCTCAGCAGCTCCAGGGCAGCCTTGCGGACCACAGCGTTGGCCTGAGGCGCCGCCTGCCAGCTGAACGTGTCGCGCTGCTGTACTATCGTGTCGGGGATGCCGCGCGGCAGCTGAGACTTGCGGATAGGCTTCACTGTGGTGGTGGTAGTAGTAGTCGTCGTGGTAGTAGTAGCAGCAGCAGCCGTGGCCGCTGTGGCCGCTGTGGCCGCTGTGGCCACCTCCTCGGCCGCAGCAGCCGCCGGCTCGACCGGGCTCTCAAACGGCAGCACGGACGGGAAGCGCAGTTGCGGCGCCTTCCAGAACAGCAGCCAGCGCCAGCTGCGGCGGCTGTGGGTGCTGACGATGCGCAGGTCATCCAGCACGTCTAGGTACTTTGTCATCTCCTCGCCAAAGGCCTGCAGGCTGAAGCTGAAGTGGCCGCACGCGGCCGCGACCTCCTCGAAGTCGGCCTTGATCTTCTCCGAGCGCGGCCGCCCAAACTCGATGGTCTTGTACAGCTCCTGAAGCGCGGCTGCCCGCGCCCCATTGTACAGCACCAGCGCGTCGGCCAGGCTCTGGCGGTAGTGCGCGTTGATGGTGACGACGTAGTCTGGCGACGAGCCGAACGGCGGGNGCAGCCCCCCCGCCAGCGTGAACGCCAACGACTTCATCGACGGGCCCAGCATGCCGATAAACAGCTCAAAGATCTCCGTTGATGTGCGCAGCGTCCCCGTGCTGCTACGCCGGGACATGTTGTCGCCGCCAGTGCCAGTGCCAGTGCCAGTGCCTGCACCCGTGCTCATCAGTGAGCCTAGGGATCCGGGAGATCCAAATAGGGTGTTGTTGTTCAGGAAGTTGAGGAAGTTGGGGTTGTTATTGCTGCTGTTGCTGTTGCTGTTGTTGTTATTATCGCCTCGACGGTCATTGCCATCCGCATCGGCATCGTCATCGTACTGCAACAGTGGCATCTCTGGACGGCCGCGCATGCTGCTCTCGTCTGTGCTCTCGTCCGAGGCCTCATCAATGGCCGCCAGTATGACCGCCTGGCTGTTGCGCTGGAAGCTGGAGCCGGCCCGAGTGAGTCCCGGTCGGCTGGTCGGAGCAGCAAACATTGATCCATCCGCGACCACATCTACAGCCGGTGTCACTGTCGATGTCGTTGCCGATGCCTCCCGCAGCAGCTCAAACTGTGTGTTGGCCGCACTGCGCAGGCCGCCGATCGACTGCGCCAGCGTCTCCATAGACTTGTACACTGACTTCTCCAGCTGGTACAGGCTGGCGTGGCCGACGGCGTAGTGCTCGTACTTGGCCTCCTTCAGGTTCTTGGTCATCTGCGCGTGGGCGGCCGACCAGCCGGAGCTCGCGGCCCTGTACTCGGCCGACATTGTCAGCTCGTCCTCGGCGCCGCTGAGGAAGCCGTGCGTGATCATGGCGAGCATGTCGCCTAGCGACGTGGACGCGCGCGTGAGCGACTCGCGCAGCAGCGCCCGCGCGGACACGCGCCACAGCAGCAGGCTGACGGATGAGGTGGTACAGATGCCAAAGACGAGGATCTTGAGCACCTGCAGGATTTTGGTGTTGGAGAAAACGCTGCCGTACGTCGCGTTCTCCTTGGTAACCACCGTGATGATGGCCAGAGACGCCAGCGTGCAGCCCACATTGACCGACGGGTTGTTCAGCCGCTGCTTGACCCAGCCGATGAAGCCAAAGGCGAAGCCAATGAAGAAGACCAGCACCACCGCGTACGCAAACGTCACCCAACCCAGCACCGACCCGAACAGCACCGACGCTGCCATCGATAGCACTGAGATGATCTCCGCGTATGCCACTGCCACCACGCTGATCGCCCCGGCCTCGATCATGGACCCGGCGCTGCGTGCAGGGTGGAAGTACACCGTGATCGTCGCCACCAGGTGCTTGCCGTCTGGCTTGCCCAGCAGGTCCGACAGCGGCGCCCAAAACGTCCACAGACTTGCAATCGTGTACGCCACTGTGCACTTGATCACCCCCCGACCCTTGGGCGAGTCCATCCACGCCCGGAACCGCTCCAACGTGTCGGAAGACGCCCGGCCGATCGCTTCCATGCGCGTAGTGAAGCCTGAGGCCGTGAAGAAGGAGGACGGGTCGTCGTCGCCGTCGTAGTCTTCGTCGTCGTAGTCATAACCGCCAGCTTCGTCGTCGCTGTAGCCTCTCCGTCTTATCCTGTTTCCGTTGGCACCACCTGGCGAGAAGATAGAGCTGCCATTGCGGAGGGTGAACTGGCGTCGCGAGCGCTCGCCTGTAGACGGGATGATAAAAGTCGAGTTTCGCAGCTTCTGCGTTTGTGGGGAGATACAGAAACAGGCGTCAGCGGGCTAAACGTTCGTCATGTGCAGCCTTACTGCGTCACACGTAATCCGGCATATGCAGAGAAAACAAGGAAAATCCGCAGGGCGGCTATAAGAGAAAGCAAAAGGGAATATACGCACAGTTCGCTTCGACGGCCGGCGAGGCGGCCACTGCTGGTTTGTGCTGCCGCCAGAGCTGGCCGCTGGAGCCCCGATTGCCGACGGGGTCATGGCCGTGTTCTCTTGCTCGTGTTTGTCGCTGCGATATGGCTTGTCGGCTTTGCCTCTGTTCCTCTGCGCAGCCGCCTCGCAAGAGCCCAGCAGCAGGAGGGTGTCAGAGACTGGGGGGTCATTTGCTTCGATGGCAGATCCCAAGAGGAGAAAACCGAATCGCTCCTAGAGGTAATACTGGCTGCCGGTTGGCCGGTTGGCTAGCTGGATGGCTGCAAGTCGAAAACGAAGCACTCAACACGTCGCGAAAGGTCGAAGAAAGGGTCAAAAAATGCAAGATCTCGCAGAATAGCATTTGGACTGACGCTGGTGGGGCCCCTAAGCTTTTTAGCGTGTTGGTGGCCTGTCAGGAAGGGGAAACCTCCCCACATGCGCCTGCCTTTTCCGTCGCTCCCGAGCACTGGCGCCGATTTGCAGCTACACAGTGCTGTAGCCAGTGCTGTAGCCAGTGCTGTAGCCAGTGCTGTAGCCGATGCTGTTGCCATTGTGTACGGGTATCGTATGAGACAAGTCAGTGCTGTGGCTAGTGCTGTGGCCTAGTGGAATGACGCAAAAATATGCAATTGGGAAATGTTGCGCTTATGATTAGCGTCATTCTGCATATCTCCTCAACTTCTCACGATGCGGGCCGTCCGACTTTAGAGAGATAAGACCCCATACCAGCACTGTCCTGCCCCAGCTTGCCCCACGCCCACATGTTTTCCGGCTTTGCCCAGCCCGCCCTCAATCGTTCGTTTCTGCCAACTGCCTCTCGCACGCGTCCCTACCAACCTGTGTTGCGCTGCTGGCAGTCGACCTGGGCATTATCCCAAACTGCTTCCACTGGCATTCCGAATCTCGGCCCCAACATGGCCGCGCAGATGTCCTCTCCGCCAGGCCCGCGGAAGCGCTTTGCCCCGCTCAAGGGCTACACAGCACAGGGTTCGCCGTCTGCGTCCGCATCTGTCTCCGGCCAGCAGCAGCATGAGCACCAGCACCACCCGCGTGTCCTAAAAGGCGTGGTATTTGATGTTGACGGCACTCTCTGGTGAGTCATTATGTGTTGTGCCTTTCCCCCCGTACTTCTACTCCTTGGCAACCACGGTTTGTGATTCTGATGGTACCACCCGGGAACCAGCGTTCCCCAGAACTACATGTTCGGCGAGATGCGGGAGGTCCTCGGCATCGACAAATCCATGGACATCCTCGACCACATCTATGCCCTGCCCACAGTGGACGAGCAGAAAGAGGCTATGGAGCGGGTGCGCAACGTCGAGCGCCGCGCCATGGCCTTGCAACAGGCCCAGCCAGGCCTCGCTGAGCTCATGGCCTACCTGGACTCGCGCGGCATCCCCAAGGCCATCTGCACCCGCAACTTTGAGCAGCCCGTCAAGCATCTGCTGGGCAAGTTCCTGGACGGCCACGTCTTCGAGCCCATTGTCACGCGCGATTTCCGCCCGCCCAAGCCGGATCCGGCAGGCATCCTGCACATTGCCCGCAGCTGGGGCCTGACACACTCAGGAGACGGCACTGCTTCCGCGGCAGAGACAACGACTGGGGACACCGCGTCAATCGTCTCGGACGAGGACACGGCTGATCGGGACGTGGTCCTGGCAGAGCAGAAGGAAGAGGAGGCCATCGAGCGATCCGCGTCCGCTTCTGCGCCTGTGGCGGCTGTCCACGAGGCCGATGCCTCCTGCCTCCTCATGGTCGGCGACTCCATCGACGACATGACGGCTGGACGCAGAGCTGGCGCAGCCACGGTGCTGCTTGTGAATGATGTTAATAGACATCTCTCCGAGCATGCCCACACTGACATGGTAATCTCACGCTTAGATGATCTTATCGGCGTGCTTGAGAACGGTTTCGTCGGCCGGGAGATCCCACACCATGAATCGTAAAGCACGAAAAGGTCAAAATCAGCAGGACACAGCAAGAACATTCAGAGTCTCGGGTCTCGCAGCATCATTGTGGCTGCGCCTAAATCGCACTCATCTCAGGGACGTGAGTTGAGAATAGGAAGAAAAATGGCCCGCCTAGCGCCGGCTTATGCTAGGAATTCAAAGTGCACCTGCATCTAGACAAAAGTGACAGGGAAAACATGGAGACACTGATACAGAAAAAATACGAGCAGCAAAGCTACGGTAGTCAGCGCATAAAAAATGCCTTGTATATATCCAAAGAAAAGGTGGGAGGGGGGGCGGACGGAGAGCAAGTAAGGAAACAAAAAACAGAATGAAAACCCCCCCATGGAAAAGGCGGGGGAAGGCAGAAAAACAATAAATCAAACATCGTCATCCCACATATGATTATATTTTTTGGCTCTTTCCATCTCTTCATGCTGATCTCATACACAGCGCTGTCAGGCTTTACTTTGTTGCGTATCCAATGGAGTATTGTTCGATTTTTGCAGACGGCACATAAATGCTGTGCTGCTGCTGCTGCTGCTGCTGTTGTTGTTGTAGCTGAAGCAATTGACGCCGCCGATACTCGTCTGTGGTCTCCTTTTTCGGTGGCAGGGGCGGCAGTGGCCCGCTCGCGTTCGGTGCCGGGCGAACAGGAAGACTGAAAGTGGTGTGGCCAGCACTGACACTAGCTGGCCCGTTGGACAGACCAGTATGCAGCCCAGACGGGATTGGCGGTGGGAGACGGGAAACGCTCGGAGGGTCCATGGCCACTACTCGCGATCCCAGGCCTGAATGTATAGCCTGTCCATTTGGTCGGCCAAGGCTGCTGTAGCTGGAGTTGATGCCGATGTTATTGCTAACGGCATCACGGCCGGCACCGCTGCTGGTGATGGTACTGCTCCCAAGCCCGCTGCCAGACCCATTCCGCGTCGGGGACCGGCCCGAAAGGCTGATACTATGTTGGTCACGAGGTGACAGAATATCGCCCACAATGGGGATCTCACCTGAAGTAGGCGTCTGCAGCGTGCGGTCATCGCCGTGAAAGGTCGGCGAGTCGGTGGAGCGGAGAAGCTCCTGTGTGGCTGGCGACAGCTGCGGCGCCAGGTGGGACTTCCGATTGTCCCTCTCCATCAGTCCCACCGCCCATTCCTGCAGGTCGACTGGGGTTCGCTTCGCCGCTTGAACAAATGGGTCTCGGTCCTGTATAAGAAGCAAGGAAAATACCTCGTTAGCTTTGCCAAAAACTCTATGCTGCCACCTGCGAGGAGAAGGGTCTCACAAAAAGCTCTTGTGGCGTTGGCCGCTCGTCCGGGTTCTTGAAGAGACACTTTTGGATCATGTCTTCGAGAATAGAGGGGAAGGCATCGCTCTTGGGCAGCCGCGGCGCCGGCTCATGGACGATCTGCTGGAGAAGGTCCAAGATTCCGGCCGGGGCACTCTCGGCATCGGACAGCTGCTCGCTGGCTGCAAAGGGGAACTTGCCAATAGCGAGCTCCATGATGGACAGACCGAAGCTCCATACGTCCGATTTGACTGTGTAGCGCTCGCCCTGGATACGCTCTGGGGCCATATAGGTGGACGTCCCCACAAAGGTGTCGGCGATGGAGTTGATCAGCTCGCCCGAGACGCCAAAGTCGCACAGCTTGATGGAGCCGCGTGAGTTGACCAGGATGTTGGACGGTTTGATGTCGCGGTGCATAATATGGTGCTTGGCATAGAGATATGTCAGGCCGCCCAGCGTGGCCTCGGCGATCTTGCCCAGAACATCGACACGGACGGGGCCGAAGACGCGGGATACGCGGTCAAGGGAGCTGAGAGCGAGGAAAAGGCCGTTAGCAAAAATGATTAGGCACGAAGCATTGATCGGGCTGTCTGCCAGTGTGCAAATCTCGTTTCGTTCCTCGCTATATCACATCACATACCCAACATCCATGTATTCCATGCACATAATCACGTCGTTGTTGTCGTTGAGAAACGAGCCGTAGAACGTCACAATGTACTCGGAGTGGCAGCCACGCATAATCTGCAGCTCTCGTACGATTCGCTTCCGCATTTCTCGCTTGGCCTCGACATGGATAACCTGGAAGGGGCGAGGAGGAAACGGTTTGGTCAACAACAGAATATGGACGAGACAAGTCAGCCCCGAGAAAAATAACGCACCTTGCGAGCCATAGTTGTGTTGGTGACAATGTGTCGGACCTTGCTGACGGTACCGCCATTGCCGGAGCCCAGCTCCTTGATGAATTCAAGATCGCTGGGACGCAGGTCCAGGTTGTATTCAATGCCGATCTCGAGCTGGGCGGACTGGTCGTCGCCACGGCCGACGCCGGCCGTCTCAGCAGTCGGTGGCGGCTTGGGAGCAGCCGGTGTTAGGGCGAGGCCCTTAACGTTTTTCCGCTTCATAGAGCGGGGGGCGAAGGGGTCGGCCATGTTGGAGATGAAGTCAAAGTGAGGGGCGCGGGGAGAGAGAAGGTCGGTCAACGAGTGATCGATTTGACGGGCTGAAGCCGATAGAAATGGGGAACGTGTCGTTGTCCAGCGGCAGATTGGCAAGCGAAGCAGGAGAGTCGCGAAAAAATGGCCAGAGGATGAGGGGGCGGCGGGCGGGCCTTTGAATCTAGAAACTGCGACCCTGCAAGCAGGAGTCTGAGGGCCAAAGGGCCTGAGAGCCTGGGAATCCGAACCTGAGGATACCCACCCCACTTTTACACTCCTGCAGTTACGGAGTAGCAGCCACAAAGCCACCAAGAGTTGCTGCTCTGCCTTGATCTTGTCTCACGGGCTGCTCGTCGCTGGTCGCTGATCGCGGATCGTGGGAAGCTGCCCGCTTTGCTGTGCCTGCTATGTATCCTGGCACTTGTCCTCGTGCGTTTGTTCTGTCTCCTCTTTTCTCTGTTGTCCAGCTCTTCGCTAATATCGCTGTGCCCGGAATCAAGTGGCAGATGGGGTTCACAACCATAAAATAAAATAAAGCGCCTTGCTTGCGTTGCTGCTGTTTCCGCGGGAAGGCTGTCTCGTTGAATGTGCAACTGGGATGAAGGAAAATACGAGACGGGGTCTTCTCTTTCGAAAAAGGCCGTTTTGTCCTGATCGCCGGTGCCTGGGCGGTGTTCTGATATGCCCTTTGACTCGTGCTTGGCTTTTATAGCGGAATTCGTTGGCTGGTTGGTGTGTCCTTTCGTTATGGGGTATTTCGCTAACTAGTGGTGGCGTTTCCTCCTTTTACCTCCCTCTCCCCCTTGATTGGGGTGTTTCCGTCCCTGTAACGCTAAGCTAATCCTCTAGAAGACACTGTCTATGGGCCGCCCCCATCCCC
>JRUC01000914.1:0-10119 GCA_000806385.1 Leptographium procerum | reverse complement strand
AGCCCATCCATGCACAAAGCCGCCCTGCCTGCCGCCATGCTTTACCCCCTTGCCGAGCCGCCTTGTTGCTCCGTTCGTCTGATACGGAGTACGGGATGGGGAAAGGGTAATTTTACACTTGCCAGCTTCCAAGTTGGCTGCAACCCCCTTGGTAGGCTCTATACTATGTACATACTGTGTACTATGTATAGCGCAGCTACTACCTCTCGTCTGAAAAAGAAAGAGAGAAAGAGATACAGAGGCTAGCCTTGGCCGTGAGGGTGTAGCACACGACTATCACAGCTGGGAAGAGGCTCAAGAGGTCGGTGCAGGTATCCGAAAGGGAGAGAAAGAGGGACCACAGCCAAGCAGACATGCCCTTGGTGCCCTCCCTCATGCCACTCAGCCTATAACGCTCTATACGACAAAAATACTTACACACGAGAACAGGAAGAGGGGAGAGGAGAAGGAGGACCACAAACTGTTAATGTGACGACTTACTGTCTGCACCAAAAGTACGGAGTATTACTAGTCGTTTTTGAGCCTAACTGTAAAATGTGGGCCCGCCAGGGCCGTTTCTTTATTTTTTTATTTTTTTTTTCAATTATTTCTGTTATAGACCGTTATAGACCGCAAGGCACACTCGTCTGATGGCCGCCGCCTTTGTCCCATTTTTCTCTTGGTTCCCCCGGGGGCGGGGGGCTTTAATCTTTGCTTAGGTGCAATTTTTGCAAAACAATAGCTTAAATCTGCTTAGTCTCCCGGTCTCCTCACATGTGTTACAGCCAGTCATATCACCGCATTAAGCGAAGCCCTCACACCATTGGCCAAGCCTTTCTCCACAACGGGGCTGCAAATGACACCTCCATGTAGCAGAAAGAAGGGTGTTGTAGTGCGGCTGAAGAGAGAGCTCAGGCCCGACCAGTATAATGATGGAACATTGACGGAGAAGGCTCTCGTCAGAGGGCAAAAAAACGGCAGATCGAAGCGTATAAATAAAAATAAAAATTAAACGGACAGTGGCTAAAATGCAGAAATGACAAAGGCAAAAAAGGAAAGAGTGAAGAATTACCAGCCTACAAAACATTGCATACATGCAGTATATCGTCAGCTGCCATCTGCTCCTTCGCGATGGAACAAGTCTAATTACCGCCGTACTTCTCGTTCTGTTTTTGTTCTGCTCGCTCTGCCCGCTCTGCTCGCTCTGCTCGTACTGCTCGTACTGCTCGTATGCAGCGGAATCTGCAACCCTGCATTCCGCACTCCCTGTCTAATAACAAGACATCGGTCTGCAAGGCCTATCAAAACTGCCTCGTGCTTACAATGCATGGTCTTTTTTCCGCAGCCCAATCGCGGCATTTAGTCTTTCCACGCCCATTCTAACCTGTGTGTCATAGATGTAAAGTATTCGAGCCATGCCATTGTGTACATACAAAGTTAGTTGCACTACAGCGCAACTGCGCTTGCAACATATGTATAAATAAAGAGAAAAAAAAAAGAAAAAAAAGAAAAAAAAGAAAAAAAAAGGGATCGGCAAGTAGCCTAGGCTTTTTTGTACAATTCACGCATCACGCCCTCCATAGGGCTGTCTAGGATTCCAGCTCATGGCATTTATATTGGGGTCTCGGGATGAGAGACGTTGTTTCGTCGACACGCACTCCTTCTCGTACAGCTAAAGACGCTTTGCCTAGCTGGGGAGCACATATTTTAAAGATACTACCAGCAGTAGCGTCACCGTTGCCGAAGCCACATGCTTATTATTCTTGTAAGCTTGGCCTAGCTGCAGAAGATAGGGGATTGGCGTTGCACTCAAAAGTAAAGTTATCTTTTATAGACATGTTTTGTAATATGAAATAGCATTTGCAGCGTCTCGCCCAGAGAAGACTCCATGGCTGTCCTTCCTATCGCCCTTCCCTTTCGTCCTTTCCCCCATCTCTTTCGTGCCACCCATCGCCGTCTATCATTCAACAATGCGACGTAAACCAACACAGCTAAGAAAAGCACCAGACCGCACATGTTTGTCCGAATATTAACGAGTTAGGCAGATGTGTACGCACCCATTCTCCCTTGTCCTCCCATTCCTCTCCAGTTGCTGATGCAAAATCCAATCAGAAATCGGAAAGAAAATATAAAAAAAGAGAGAAGAACAATAATGAAGTAAACCCCCCCCAGAGCTGATGACGACCGAAAAAGAAAAAGAGAAAAGAACAAGGTAATAAAATAGACCATGTACGGCCCTAAAAATATATATATACCAGAACGTCAAGAAGCCTTGATGCCAAAAACGCCGTGGAGGCGCACTGGTGTCGTGATGTTGGGTATCAAGCGCTACCGAAATATGTGACGAGAAAAAATTGGTGATCCAGAAGGCAATACTAGTTCCGGACGAAGAAAAAAATAAAAAAAAATAAAAGTCGGTAGGGGAGGAAAGAACAGGAGGAGGTAGGCGTCTGGTGTCGGCGGGGGACTGAGTCTTGTCAAGGTCCCGTACAGAGACAGTGACGCCCCTTCCAAGAGAAGTTTCTTCAGGAGAAGTCTTCGCCTCTTTCGCCTAGTACGATCCGGTCGATTCGCTTGACCAGCTCCTTAGTCTCGCGCGCAATCTCAAACGCGATGGGCGGCAGTGACGTCGTCCATGATCGCCAGTCCATCTGGCGCCCTGTCGAGTCGTTCATCATCTCTTCGCCCCGGTCGCCCGCATCTAGCAGACGCTGCCGGCAGCTCACCAGCTTGTCGAGCCCTTGCCCGCCGTTGCCGCTGGCCTCGGTTTCGGCTATCACTTTGCCGACAATCTCCTCGATCTCATTGATCTGGTCCGTGATTTGCTGTACCGGTGCGTCGCTGCGAATAGACCCCACCATGTCTTGGATGATCTGCACCATCGTCGCTGTCTGGTCGTCGAGGAAGGCCTGCCGGAAAAAAAAAGTCAGCACTCAGTCTCTCATCAAAGCCGATTGCCATCCCTAACAGTTGTCTCTTGCCTTAAGCTCTTCTGCACGCCCATCGGCCCCGTTACTCATCCCGCTCAAACCATAACCATTTGCTGATTTGTTGATGCCTAGAAAATTGCTGGCCCCACCTCCACCATACTGGCTTGCAGACTCCCGGGGCGAATTTACCGGGCTGTACGCTGACGAGTCTGCGCTGTTCCTAAAGGCTCCCAGTCCTTGAAAGGGCGGTGGTGGAGGGAGCGAGCTTTGCGTTGTTGCCGAGGATACGGTGGTAGCCGACGTGAGGCCGTCGTTGCTTCGTGGCGAAAAGAAGCCGCTCGAGTCGACCGGCGTGATCGTCCCCTCGTCGTCATCCTCCTCTTCTAGCTCGTTTGCTGGCGTTGTCCGGATCTTCACTGTCCGCAGCAGCTCCACCACCGCGGCCACCAAATTTGACGCCGCGGCATCGACTAGAGATACCGGTGACAGGCCTGCTGATATGGAAAAGTTCTTGGCGGCCGTGATCAGGTTGTTGGCCGTGGCGGACACTCGGCCCCTCAGTTTGCTGTACAGCTGCGCCACCTCCCCATCTTGCTGCCCTGCGCCACCGGCGACATCCTTGGTTATGCGCCTCACGGAGACGATCACAGCCTTCATGGCGTCGACGGTCTGCTCGGGACCATCAACGTGTGCGTGGTGGAGAAGCTCGTCAACGGCGATCTGGAATTTCGTCACATGGACATCCTTGACCAAGCCGTTGCTGGCCGTAAAACCCTGCTCGCGGACGTACTTGCCCGCATCTTCGTTCATGGGGAGGCCCATGGTTGATGCGCGCATGCTCCTTACCTGAGTCTTGGCCCGCGCATAGCGGTTGCGCCATTCCGTGACCTCGGCTTGGAGCGTCTCAATTGTCTTTTCCAGCTCTGCATGCTTTTCCCAGTTGCGGCCGCTCTGCTGCGACAACACTCTCATTTCTTGCAGGAACTGCTCTGCATCTCTGCGGACCTCCTCCGTCACCTCTTGTTGGTCACGAAGCGCTTGCCGAAGTTCTTCGTTTTCTTGCGCGAGCTCCGCATCAGCGGCGCCGTTGTTCCCATCGCTTTCAGCATCTTGCCGTGGACGCTCCGCCAACGACTTTTGGAGATCGTCTATTTGTGACCGGAGCTGCCGTTCTTGAGCTGCATGATCATTGCGCATGCGGTCCACGTCCTGCTGCAGCGACTCGGCAAGATCTTGAGAATCGGCTAACCGGGTCTCCAGATCACGGCGGATGTCGGAAAACTCTTGCTTCTCCTCGTCGGTTGTTGATACCCGAGTCCGCTCCTCATCAAGGGCGGCGTCTGCCTCTTCTTTCTGCCGCTTCATGCTAAGCTCCATCGCCGTCACCTTTTCTCTTAGCTCTTTTAGCTGAGCTTCGTAGTCGTCTATTATCCGCTTCTTGTCATTCTCAGCCTGCAATGCCCTGTCATCGACTTTGGCGCTGGTGTTGAGTGGGCTAACAACCGCATCGTCATCCTCTTCAACCATTGTGCTCTTGTTTGGCACTATCGTGTTGGTCTGTGATTGCTTCTGCATCGGCCGGTCATAGCCGTTTGGAGGCAGGCCTGGAGAAGGCGGTACTGACCCCACTCCAGGAACACCGGGTCCTAGGGGCCCGAGGCCGATCCGCATAGACCTCACAGACTCAGCTTCGGATGGGCGTCGCCGGCTCTGGCCTCGCGGTGGGAAGCCGCCCATGCCATTGACAGGGGTTCCAGTCCGACTAGGGGCGCGGATGGAGTTCGGGCTGCCCAGACGCGGAATGTCGCCCGCGGTAAATCGGGGGAAACGTCGCTCAAGTTCGCAGAAGACGTCGGTGGCGAGATCACGAAAGCGAGGCGGCCCGAGGGAGGCAAGCTTCTGCCGGGCCTGGTTCCTTTTTGGGTGGAAGTTCTCCTCGGGCAAGAGGTAGGTCGGCGGGCCGCTGCCTGGTGGTGCGTTGGGTGGACGGCGGCTGAATGTCTGCCGGCGCACCAGCTCGTCGTAGACATCTGTACTAAGCTCTAGAAACTGCACCGAGGTGAGGCGCTGCAGCTTGTCGCGAGCCTTGTTTGCGGGGTGGGCGGGCTTGCCGTCGCGCGATGTCTGGGACAAAAAGCGCTTGAGCGCGACATAATGCTCGCCCAGGAGCGCCTCAGTAGACTCCTCGCGTGTGCTGCGGCCGCTCTCGCTGCGAGCGTACAGATTCGTCGCGGTGCTGGAGCGGCCGATGCTAGAGCGGCCGATGGATGGCGGAGGAGAAGGCCCTCCGCCGTTCCGCGGCCCAGCCGAGAAGCCGTTCATGGCCCCGGGTACAGAGCCACCGGAATTGGGGGGGGAGGCAAGCTGGCCCCGGTTGTTGGCATACGGGTCGTCCTTGTCCATGGGGTAGGAAGAGGGCCAGTCACTATCGCCTAAAGATACGGGTGAAAGCGGTGCATTGCGTCCATTCATGGTCTTGCTTCCTGTGTCTCGCGAGGCTTCTTTTTTCGGTTCGTATTTCCCGGGCCTCTCGCGACTTTCTTCTTTAGTCCTATTTGGCCGTTGCGTTGTCCAGTTTCCGGAAGTCCTTTGCTGTCGTGATTCCTTTGTCCTTCTGCGCAACACGCGCCCGTCTCGATTTTCTTTTCTCCCGTTCCCGTGCTGCTCGCCTGGTACAATTATTCGACGTGTTGCGTTCGTGTTATTCGTTGACAGCCATTCAATCGTTCCGTCAGCAGGTGTTGGGCGGTGTGTGCCTGAAAAGATGCAAGGGAAAAAAGTATGTAAAGAAGTAAAAAGACAAATAGGGGGGACAATGAAGACAGCAGGAGGCTAGCGAAGGGGGCTAATGCAAGAGAGAAGGCTAGGGAATAGTAACGGGGTGGGAAAGAGAAGGAGTGACTGAGAACTTAGGACTGAGGGAGCCGTTTGGTCGAGCCACAATAGGGGTAGCACGGGGACGAATTGGGGGAAGGAGCGTAGAGCTGTCTCTAAAGCGTGGAGAAAAGAGGGAAAGAAGAACCCGCGACACAGGCAGCCGGATGTGCTGAAACGTCAAACTGGCCAGGCGATGCGGTGCTTACTACTACTAGTATATAGGGAAGGGGCGTGCGCGACGTAGCAATACAGCAATACTAAGATATTATGTATGTATTTGCGCAGGGTAAGGGAAGCATAAGATACATAGTAGTATCAATAGGGAGCTATGAGGAAATTAGCGGTAAAGGAGACGCGGACGGCACGAAGAATGCAAGGAGGTCGGAGGGGTCGAGCTAGTCAATCGAATAGTCGTCACGACGGCCGAAGGAAAAGAGGAAAAGACGGCAGAGGCGAACGAGTGGCCGGTGGCCACACACAACAGTAGCGCCAGGAACAAGTCCACTACGCGTGTGTGGGTGTGGAATGCTGCAGGACTTGAACAGGAGCTCTGATTGGCGACTTTCCAGGCGGCTGGCCCCGGGGAGATGGGGGTGGTTCAGGAACAGCACGGAATGAGTGTTCCCAGTGGGGACGTCTGGCGCGCGCCAACCCTGTACTGCTGTATCCGTACTCTGTTGTAGATTGTTGGCAGAGATGTATCTTAAGATACGTGCACTACGTGTGCGAGTACGAGTGCTCTTGCATACTCGTAGAAGGGCCATTATTGCTAGGCCGTTAGGAGGTAAGTCACACCTCAAAATAGCCCGTAATTACCGGCCCCTCCCATAAGGTAGATGCAATAGGCAAATCTGAAATCTTCATTAGGAATGCATGTCCTGGCCATCTCTTTGAATACAACTCAGAGTTCTACACTGACGCTTATATAAGCGGCGCTTGTGCTTAGTAGCTTCTTAGCAAGGCGTATTGGAGCAGAAAAACAGCGGCATCAGGTGCATTGTAGTGCAAGATGCGAGAGAAAATCTCTCTTCGAGTATCTTACCATACTACATATGTGTGTAGTACGCTAAGCACGCCCTTGGGAGGCCACAATATCCCTGAGTACCGTGCTGCCAACCACTATCGCCGGAATATTGGCGCTATGCTGCTGCTGTGGAGTAGATTGGCGACCCCCTGGGCGGCTGCGCAAGGTAATTGGCACGTCTCAGTCCTGCCAGAAGCTCAATCAAACCCTTGTCTTGCTGTTATGTGAATTATGTGGCTGTGATTTGTGCTTATTTGGCGCAAAGCGAACGGCTATGAACACACCCCTCTCTCCAGATGCCGTTATAAGATGAGACGAAAGCTTCTTTTGCCTCTCCATTGTTGATCCGTGGCGTGAATCGAGTCACGTGCAGCACGTCGGCAGACCAGCCAGACCGGCCAGACCGGCCAGACCTCCGATCGTGCGCAATCTGCAAATCTCGCCTAGACAGGGCGTAAAAGACACCTTGTATATCTCGGCAGCACGAGTGCTGAGGAAAATTATCGGGCTCTACTTGTACTCGTAAAATACGTTTTCCATTTTTGCACAGCGGTTTTTAACACAAGACGTATATATACTATTGTTTTTATTCGTCGTGCTTCAATGGACGCTGGCATCTTGTCCCTACCGTCAGCCCTTCTACTCCGTAGGCCAAAAGAATTGAGATTAGCCTTGTCGTAATATTTTCCGTGGCCTAATCATAAAAGTGGCTATGGCATACGCGCACAAGCTGGGCAAAAGAAAGGAAGCAATTTGGGATCCTCCTTCTCTCCTGATTTGGCGGGTCTGCATAAAATTGCTTGGTTCTGGGGCTGTATATGTCGCGTCATGCGTTTGTGTGTTTGATCTTCTTCTAACGAAGCGTCTCTGCGAGACAGCCGTTGCGCACGATCCAGCACAAAATCAACAGCGAAGCCGCTGTGTCCCAAAATCGCCAGATCTACTGCGTCTATCCGCGAATGACATCGTACATTCAGCAGCATTCCGTAGAGTCCGTCGCCTACGACCTGTCCCTACTTTGTAACATGCTGCCCAGAACAGACTCCCATGACCCGCAAGTCTCTGCGTACAGCTGCTTATCGCAGCGCAGAGTAGCTGTGCTTTTCTCTTTTTACAAGCATCTTATCTGGCCCTGTAGCTCTGACAGTGGATGGCAAAGCAGCAAACGTCCCAAAGCTCATTTCAGAGTCAGGCGACATGCTCACGTCGTGTAGACAGTAAGCAATATAGCTGCCAACAACACGACGCGCTTCTGGCCAGAGTTCCAGTCACCTTTGTCATCTAATTGCTCATATGATGCAAAGTCATTCAGAACCATGCCAGGGTCCAAGTGGCTGGCAAGTTAGGCCACCGTTCCTGCCACTCTGCGATGATATCGGGAACGCGTTCGTCAAACCCGGACCGACTGGCAGCACCACCTGCATCGAAACTTGCGGCACCAACCTTCTCCCGCTCTTTGGCGGCAGCTTGGTTAAGAGAGCTGGCGAGGTCGAGGATGGCACCTCCGCCTACTGCGGCTTCCTCGTGATTATCGCGGATGTCAACATTGATGACGTGAACTGGCCGGTTGAGCGGTGAGCCACGGTTTAGCAGGTCGTCAATCACGGCGTCCCAGCAGCGCTCCTCACACGTAATGACAACGTCGACGACACCGCCCTCCACGCCAATGCTACCCAGATCTGAAGCATGCTCTAGCCGCGGGATGCCAATCTGCCAGTCTTGCCAACGCTCCGGTCCCCACTTCACACCTCTATTGCGGTCAATCATGTTGAGGACGCCATTTGCACGGTAGAGCCGGTCATCCTTTGACTCGAGCTCGCGGAAGATGCTGTCATATGAGGTCTTGTTGAACTGGTATACGTTTGGCTGGGTTATACTCGGGCCTGGCAGGCGTACAAGAGATCCTGTGCCAAAGGAAATGACAGGGAAGCCAGCCTTTCCCAGACGAAGGTGCGCCTCCATTGACCTGCGTTGCATATTAGAATTTCAAATCTCCAGAAAAGTCCCTAGCATAACAAGTTGCGACACGTACCGATTTTGGTTGCTTGCACAAACGGTGCAGAACTTCAGCTGGAAACCGGTTGATGTCTCCGCCTCGGCATTTTGGGGAGGCAGACTGGAAGCTTCCGTAGCCGCATTAGTGGTGATAGCCATGTCGGACATGTAGTCGGTTGAGACACGATAGCCGGGAGCTGCAATCTTCGGGGAAGATAGGTCGACCTTCGCCGTTCAGCCTAAAATCATAAGGTCAGCCTTTGCAACATCAAAGTGTGTTGGCTGTATACATAGTTGTGTATGTTTCCGCTCCGTGCAAAGATCAGATTTTGTTGCGTATGTTAAATGTGTCATCAAGCTGATCAGACAGCTCCAATAATAAAATTCATCATATGCAGGAAGAAGAACAGATAGGGGAAAGCTCGATTGAAGTGCCTTACCTTTCACGTCATTTCTTGTATGAAAATAGGCATTAAAATGGAGTCATGCCTTAAGACGATGTTCAAAGCAGAGTCTTCCGCATGTGAGTTGCAGGAGACAGGTCGCTAAGAGACGACGCTGACGTTAAGTTGCATTTTTGTGTTTGTTTTGTTTTTGGTGGCATTTTTTCTCGCCGAGAAGTGCCCTAGTTTGAAAATATAGGCACGTGCACCAAGGCAATCTGTATGCACACTCCGTGCAGCTATGAAGCACTATTTCAGCGATATACTGCCACGGCTTGCAGTTTCGGCTAGGGTTCCAGTTTTGCTATTTTATTGGTTGGAAGGATTGAGGCGGGTCACAGCCTTACTCCGAATTCCAATTTGTTTACCACTCTTTGTCGATAGTTGCATTGCATCTATTAAGCGATCTCTTCAAATGCCATTATCCTTAACTCTATTACTACGTCGGTAAACAAAGGGTCCCCTTCTGCCACCGGTATGAGTACACTGGTTTGTAGAAATCAACAGTTACAAGCCCGGACCGCGCTAAGACATTTGCGTACTCTACGACACCCAAAGTTCTCCACTATATTACATTACAGCAAGCCGTTAGGTTCGTCTCCGTGCAAGCTGTCATACCAGACAAGCGCCATACAACTCCGTAAGCACTTTTCGAGCCGATTGATAGAACCAGAGGCAACTGGCTCCTACATACATAGCAGTAATGAGTCAAGTCTCATCGTGAACTTTTCTAGTATATGCTGGGAACGAGAAGAGTGGGCCGTAAACTGTCGAGCACTTAATGATTACTATACCAGCTTCTATCGTGAGCTACCACTACTATAGCTTCATTTAATTCTCGAGAGACCCGTCTTTGGCCTCAAGGCGGGGG
>JRUC01000911.1:0-10150 GCA_000806385.1 Leptographium procerum | reverse complement strand
ATCGTTCACTGCGCGATATAATGCAGTGCTACACAGAGCTAACGCCGCCGACGGCCGTCACGCACTCGCTCGCCCTCTCTCTGACGTCGCCGCGGGCCAATAACCTTGTGGTGGCAAAGTCGTCGCTGCTGCAGGTCTTCACCACCAAGGTCGTGTCCGCTGAACTCGACGCGCCGCCCGACGCGTCGTCCACCTCGCAGCCGCCCTACGTCTCGGCCACCAACTTTGACAGCCGCATCAGCAACGACGACAATGGGCTCGAGACATCCTTCCTCGGGGGCGACTCCATTCTGCTGCGAGCCGACCGCGGGAGCATATCGAAGCTGGTCCTCGTGGCCGAGTTCCCCCTCGCAGGCACGGTCACCGGCCTCGCGCGGATAAAGATCCTGGGCACCAAGTCCGGCGGCGAGGCTCTCCTAATCGCCCTCAAGGACGCGAGGCTAAGCCTTCTCGAGTGGGACCCGGACCAGAACGACCTCACGACGATCTCGATCCACTACTACGAGCAGGAGGAACTGCAGGGCGCCCCGTGGGCCGCACCGCTGAGCGACTATGCCAACTTTCTCGTTGCCGATCCTGGCAGCCGCTGTGCGGCCCTCAAATTCGGCGCCCGGAACCTCGCCATTCTTCCCTTCCGACAGGCCGACGAGGAGGACGTCGACATGGACGACTGGGACGAGGAGCTGGACGGCCCACGACCGGCAAAGGACCAGTCGTCTGCGGCCGTCGTCAGCGGCCCCGGTGGCAGCATCGAGGACACCCCCTTTGCCCCGTCCTTCGTCCTGCGGCTGTCCAATCTCGACGCCACCCTCCTCCATCCTGTGCATCTAGCCTTCCTACACGAGTACCGGGAGCCGACGTTCGGCATCCTCTCTTCCTCTGTCTCCACGTCCACCGTCATCGGCCGGCGGGACAAGCTGTCGTACATGGTCTTCACCCTGGACCTGCAGCAGAAGGCATCCACCACCATCCTCTCAGTGCCCAACCTGCCGCAGGATCTGTTCCGCGTCGTCCCCATCCCGTCGCCGATCGGAGGCGCCCTCCTGGTCGGCGCAAACGAGCTGATTCACATCGACCAGTCCGGTAGAGCCAACGGCGTGGCTGTGAATCCCTTCACCAAGCAGAGCACCTCGTTCGGCCTGGCCGACCACTCAGACCTGGCACTGCGTCTGGAGGGCTGCACGGTCGATGTCCTCTCTGCCGAGGCAGGCGAGCTCCTCCTCGTGTTGCACGACGGGCAGCTGGCCATTGTGACCATCCGCGTTGACGGCCGCACGGTGTCCGGCCTGAGCGTGAGGATGATTCGCAAGGAAGCCGGCGGGGACATTATACCCACTGGCATAACCTGCCTCAGCCGTGTCGGCCGCCAGGCGCTCTTTGCCGGGAGCGACCAGGCCGACTCTGTGATCTTGGGCTGGTCGCGGAAGCAGGGCCAGGCATCCCGGAGGAAGCCTCGTGCGAACGGGGCGGCCAGCCTTGATCTCGGTGCTGACGAAGAGTACTTTGACGACGAGCGGGAAGAGGGCGAGGAGCTGGAAGAGGAAGAGGACGACGACGATCTGTACGGAGACGGGCCGTCGGCTGCACAAGCATCTGGGCTCGGCAGCTCGGCCGGACGCGCTGGCGACGACCTGAGCTTCAGGATCCACGACCGGCTGCTCAGCATTGCCCCGATCCGCGACATGGTGTATGGGAAGCCGGCGCTGGTCGGGGAGATTGCCAACCGGAGCGACCAGGCCAAGATCCACAGCGAGCTCAACCTGGTCTGCGCTGTCGGGAGCGGGAGGGCAGGGGCGCTGGCGCTTCTGAGCCGAGAGATCAACCCGGATCCTCTGGGGGCGTTTGAGTTTCCCGAGGCGCAGGCCCTGTGGACGGTGTCGTCGTCGAAGCCGATTCCCAAGACGATTCAGGGCGAGAAGGGCGGGGCGACGGTGGGTGAGGACTACGAGTCGCCGGCGATGCACGACAAGTACATGATCGTGGCCAAGGAAGACGACGACGGCTTCGAGACGTCCGACGTGTATGCGGTGACGGCGTCGGGCTTTGAGACTCTCAAGGGCACCGAGTTCGAACCGGCCGCGGGCTTTACCGTCCAGGCCGGCACGATGGGGAAGAACAGGAGGATCATCCAGGTTCTCAAGTCGGAAGTGCGCTGCTACGATGGGGACCTCGGCCTGTCGCAGATTCTCCCGATGGTCGACGAGGACACGGGGGCGGAGCCGCGAGTCCTGGTTGCGAGCATTGCCGATCCGTATCTCCTGCTGATAAGAGACGACACGAGCGTGCTGGTGGCCGAGATGAACAAGGACTTTGAGCTGGAGGAGCTGGAGCGGGAGGACGAGAGCATTGTGTCCACAAAGTGGGTGGCCGGCTGCCTCTACAACGACAGCGCGGCGGTGTTCTCTGCCGTCCAGTCAGGCAGAGGGTCCAAGCCGAAGACGAGCATTCTGGCGTTCCTGCTCAGTGCCGCCGGGACGTTTTATGTAAGTGGATGTGGGCTAGGCTTTTTTTTTTCTTTTTTTTCTTTCTTTTTCCCTTTCCTCTTTTCTTTTTCTGACAACCATGATCCTGCTAGATCTACAGTCTTCCCAACCTAAAGCAGCCAATATATGTAGCTGAAGGACTCAACTACGTTCCAAGATTATTCCTGCCGGACTACACAGTCAGACGTGGGATGGCAAAAGAACCAGTGGCCGAGATCCTGGTTGCTGACCTCGGAGATGTCGTGTCGAAATCGCCATATCTCATCGTGCGTCACGCCAACGACGACCTGACTATCTACCAGCCCCTTCGGACGCCGTCTGTGTCCAACAGCCTCTCTGAGAGCCTCCGGTTCCTGAAGATTCCAAACCCCGTCTTTGCGAAGAGCCCCGTCTCCGCGTCATCCGACGACACGTCCTCGCAGCTCAGGACGATGCCGCTGCGCGTCTGCGAGAACATTGGCGGGTACAGCACCGTGTTTCTGCCGGGCTCGTCGCCCAGCTTTGTCCTGAGGTCGGCCAAGTCGCTGCCGCGGGTGGTCAGCCTGCAGGGCGCCGCCGTCAGGAGCCTGAGCTCGTTCCACACCCAGAGCAGCGAGCGCAGCTTCATCTACGTCGACGTGGAGGGGTCGGGACGCGTGTGCAGCATGCCGCTGGGCTGGAACTTGTCCGAGCTAGGCGTGTGCGCCCGGAAGATCCCGCTCGACGTCGACGCCAGCGCGGTCGCATACCACCCTCCGACCGGGACATATGCGGTCGGGACCAGCGTGCCGGAGGAGTTTGAGCTGCCCAAGGACGACACCCACCGGGTCGACTGGAACAAGGAGAGCACGACGTTCAAGCCGCTGGTCGACCGGGGGCGGCTGCTGCTGATGAGCCCGGCCGGCTCGTCCAGCTGGAGCACCATCGACACGGTGGAGATGGAGTCGTACGAGGTGATCATGTGCGTAAAGACGCTGAACCTGGAGGTGTCGGAGGCCACGAACGAGCGCAAGCAGCTGGTGGCTGTGGGCACGGCCGTCTCGCGAGGTGAAGACCTAGCGATCCGCGGCCGCGTGTACGTCTTTGACGTGGTGTCGGTGATCCCGGAGCCCGGCCGACCGGAGACGAACCGGAAGCTGAAGCTGATCGCCAAGGAAGACATCCCGCGAGGAGCCGTGACGGCGGTGTCGGAGATCGGGACGCAGGGCCTGATGCTGGTGGCGCAGGGCCAGAAGTGTCTCGTGCGCGGCCTCAAGGAGGACGGCACGCTGCTGCCGGTGGCCTTTATGGACATGAACTGCTACGTGACCAGCGCCAAGGAGCTGCCGGGAACGGGGCTCTGCGTCATGTCGGACGCCTTCAAGGGCGTCTGGTTCACCGGCTACACCGAGGAGCCGTACAAGATGATGCTGTTTGGCAAGAGCAACACCCGCCTGCAGGCTCTCAACGTCGACCTGCTGCCCGACGGCAAGGAGCTGTTTATCATTGCCACCGACGCCGACGGGAACCTGCACGTGATGCAGTTTGATCCTGAACGTGAGTTTTCTTTTTTTCTTTTTTTCTCTTTTTTTTCTTTTTTTTTCTGGCCTGCCCTTTTATCTTTTGTGACCCCCTGCTGGACCATTTACTCTAACATCTCGCTTTTTCTCTGTGCAGACCCGAAGTCGCTGCAGGGCCACATCTTGTTGCACCGGGCCACCTTCTGCACCGGAGCCCACTACTCGACCATCTCGCTCCTCCTGCCGTCCACGTCTGCACCCGCAGATGCGTCGGTCACCAACGGTGGCGAAGCGAACGGAGCTGCCACCGGGGGCCACCAGCAGCCAGAACAACAGCACCAGCTCCTGCTGGGCGGCCCAACCGGCCTGCTGGCCTCGCTGGTGCCGCTGTCCGAGTCGGAATACCGCCGGCTGTCGTCACTAGCCGGCCAGCTGGCCACGTCGCTGACCCACACGGCCGGGCTCAACCCCAAGGGCTACCGGATGACGGCCGGATCGGCAGCGGCGACGCTGTCGCCAGGCGTGGATGCGGCCGTGGGCCGCAGCGTCGTCGACGGGGCTCTCCTGGCGCGCTGGACAGAGCTGGGGTCTGGCCGCAAGGGTGAGATCGCGGGCCGGGTGGGCTTCTCCAGCAGCCTGGACGTGCGGACGTCGCTCGACGGCGTTCTCGGCTGGTCTCGCATGGCGTACTTTTGAAAAAGAAAGAAAAAAAAGAAAAAAAGGATATAAGGAAAACGGGTCTGCTGCTTTTGCTGCTACCATCTTACTGCCATTATTACTGCCTTTTTAAAAAAAAAATTGTCTTTTCCGATTTACAAAGAAAGATTTACTAAAATCACGACCCTTGGTTGAGGAAATATATTCTGCTCGTGTACGATTATTATTGTCAGCATTGCGGGATGGGGACGGGTCGATCGATTTTTACTTGGCCATGTGTTTCTATACTTGCATCGCGATTCATGTTTCTGGACATTTAGACAGTAGGAACAGAAAGCAGCCACTTATCTCTACAACTCGAGTATGTTTCGTTCGTTAACTGTAAGATGAAGACAACACGGTCACATTCGCTTTCACATGCTCGCCACAATGCTTTATTGTAATTTGTATTGTCCTGTAGACATCCCAATCATTATGCTATTATTCCATGGCCATATACTCGCCAGAAAGTCCCATTCCCACCCCACTTTCCACATCACCTCAGACTGATTACTGCTCAGCGGACGGGCGGACGGGCACCACAATGCCGCGCTTGGACACGGCAGCACGGCGGCCCAGCCCGACGCTGCGCTTGGTCAAGTCTCCAGAACGGCCGCCTGAAAGGTAGCCGGCGCCGTTGGTAAGGCTACCGGGGCCGAAGTCGGGCTCACCACCCAGGCTGCCAAAGATATCGCCAATGTAGTTGGTGGGCTTGATGCCCTTCTTGAAGGTGCAGTCCCAGCCCTTCAGGATGCCCTTGACGATCTCGACGCCGGCATTGTAGATGTTCTCGATGGCGATCTCGAAGCCGTTCTGGTCAGTGGTGCGCAGGTTGTCGTAAGCGGAGATGCCCGGCGGCGGGCGGTCAAAGTCAGAGCCGGTACGCATGAGGATGACGCGGGAGAAGTCGACCAGGCCGTCAATGGCGACGCGCACGAGGACCTCGAGCACAGCGCTGTCCTCCTGGGCGGTCATGCAGTACTCTCCCGTGCCGTTGGTCCACACGGTGGTGACGTTCTCAAAGGCTTCGCCCAGGATGGTGCCCGAGAAGTAGACGTCGCTGGTGACGGTGTCGCACTTGATGATGGACGGGCCGGTGGTGGCGGCGGTGTAGATGCCGTCAGCAGCGGCAGCATACTTGGCGCGGTACTCGGCCGCGATGGGGTCGTCGGTGAGGTTGGCCTTGCTGGCAAAGCCAAAGGCGATGTCGCGCAGGGTCTCGCTGACCTCGAGCACCTCGGTACCGTACTGGTTGCCGGGGTAGATGTTGGGCTCGTCGGTGCCGTAGCCAAAGTAGCCGGTGGACCAGTTGGAGGGCATCTCGCGGGCGTCAAACTCGTACTGGAGGGCCACCTGCACAGAGTAACGCGAAAGGGAGACGCCGCCCAGAGTGCCGTACTTGGGATTGATACCGGCGATGCCGGCGATCATAAAGTACGTCTCGGTCAGGTCGAACTTGCCCGAGAGCACAGCAGCCATGACGGTGGCAGCAGCGTTGATCTCCGACTCGCCCGTGGTCATCTGGCAGATGCTGTGGTCGGCCACGCAGTGGACGTGGGGGAAGAGCATCGACAGACCGGGAGCGGTGATGTTGACGTCCAGCAGGTTGCCCAGGCCGCTGCTGGGCAGGTTGGTGTACCACGTCTCAGCCTCGGGGGCAAACTGGACCAAAGTCAGAACTTGCTATACGGGGAGCAGATGTGGGCGGGAGCTTCTTCATCAAGAAAACTGAGAAAATCAAAAACTTACCAGGCTGACAATCATGATCTTGGGAGCAATCTTGCCGTCAGATTTGCTAGAGGCCGGGGAGAATTTGGGAGCGGCAGCAGCGTACTGGGCAGCGGCCAGCAGGGCCGTGGCCACGGAAGAGGAGAACCGCATAGTGAGGGCGAGGTGAGGCAGACACGAAGAAAGGAGGGGGGAGGAGGGGAGGAGGGGAGGAAGAATTGACGAAAGAAGCTCCTGGGACAGAGAAAGCTTTCCTTGAAGATCTTCAAGGGGAAGAGAAAAAGAGGGGAGGGGGACGAAGGCAGGAGCAATATATACAGACGGAAGGAGCTCCTGGGCAGCACGTGCCACACCGAAGGTGATGGAGCTTCTGCATATTGTATCTTATCTTAGTTCTTAGTGTGTATGTATGTACATATTGAACAGTAGTACAAACATACGGCTGCGCGTTCTTAAAGCTCGAGGTCACCCAGGTCTTTTCCGCTGATCGCTACTGTCCCGGCGAGAGCGAGAACGTGGCAGGGTGTCGATCTGGAGCTGGGCCCTTGCATGAATAGCTACTGCTACATAATACAGAGAATCAGGCACGCGAGGGTTACAGAGTGGAGATGGCGGATGACTCGCTTGCTCTCGTGCGCGCGTGTATCTCGGAGCAGCAGGCCTGGGACGCAGGGCACGCAAGATATGAGCCGACTGGGGATGAAGGGAATTGGCAAAGCAGAAACTGTGATAGGCAGCTGCTACATACGACGTAGTCCCGCCCATCCTGCCGATAGGTGGACGGCGACCACCGTGATGGATGACAAGGTCCCCTACCCTTTGTGGGAAACCCCCCCCCCTCCCCAGAAAAAAAGGACGCAGTCCCAGGTCCACCAGGACTGCTAGCAAGAGGAAAAACTACCATATAAGATGCAGAGTTGAGAAACACGGCGGGGAATTGTTGCTGAGTAGGGTCGGACTGACCGGTAGCCGATCAATCTTTTGTGTTGGCTGCCCTGCGCGAATATACGGAGATACCTATGCTCTGTACAGCCAGTGCATTGCTGCTTCACTTTGCTCTATGTGTGCGTGCAAGACAAGGCCGAGACATGCAGTGCACACTCCGCAGTTCTTGGCTTCGGAAGACGCTTGACATTTTTCCAGCCTAAAGCTGAGCTTAAACGCACTTAGCTTCCTCTTTCGTCCTTTGCGAGTAGTAAGATTACAGATAAGAGGCTTCTTATCGGACAAGCGTGTGCTTGGCGATCCGCTTGGCCAATCAAACGGCTTATCCTTCTTAGGAAGGTGCTTCGGATTCATCCGCCCACACTCGTCGATGCCGTACTTTGCGGAGGGAAGGCGCTATGGAGCCACAGCTCCGCCAGATAAGAGCCATTTCTCGCTGTAATTTGTTGGACAAAGAAATCGGGCTATTACTGCGAACACCTACAAGGTGCATACGGAGTACTCGTCGGCGGAGCCACGGAGATGGCAAGGATGACGGGTGCCTCTCGATGCCAGGGGGTGCTTGTTCCGACGAGAACAGCCACAAATCATTAATTGAGTTGCTTTTGTGCGGGCGAGACACACTAACAATAAAAGCATATTCACAGAAGCACTATCTCTTAGACATGACTCTGTTAGAATGGATGAGAAGAAGCGACAAAAAAAAAGAAACGAAATGCACCAAAAAAGGCAAAGACGGCAAGACGCCGACGATCCAACTGCTCCCGGCGGCTCAGAACCGGAAAAAGTCTAGTTCGGGATCGGTATCGCTGCTGAAGACGGCTTCGGCTGACATCTTCGCAGCTGGCTGCATAATCGGGCCGAGGGCGTCCAGCGACTGGGCGGCGTCCACATCCCATTCGAAACTCTCGCTGCCGCCGCAGTCGTAATAGAGTGAAGGAGGAGGAGAGGGAGGGGAAGGAGGAAAACAGAGAGCAGGATGGGAACGGATGCTGGCTGGCTGCGGAGTGCAGTCACTAGGTGAAGGTAGCGACGGGACCAGCTCACAGTCGAGAGCAACAACATCGCGGACGCCGAGAGTGTCGACTTTCATCGCGCCAACATCACTACTAGAAGCGTGGCCACTGGCCTGAAGCTGCTCGAGTGCGTGGGCAGCCGGCTGACAAACCTCGCGCATGTCGGCCAGGGCGGCGGACAGGACGTTGAGGCAGGACTCGTAGCCACGGCTGTCAAGAGTGTTGCCGTTGTTGTTGTTGTTGTTGTTGTTGTTGCTGCTGCAGGCGGCCTGGGCAGCGACGAGAACATGGGCGGCAGTGCTGGCGTGCTGGACGGCGGCGGCGTGGATGCGGCGGCCGTCAAAGCGAAGCCGGTGGTACCAGAAGATCTGGGCCACGCGGACGGCCTGCTGCATGCAGATGCTGCGTGCCAGCGCCGTGCGGCCGCAGGCAACGCTGGCACCAACGCTGGCACCAACGCTGGCACCAACACTGGCGCTGGTGCACGCTGCCCATGAGCGGTGCAGCAGGATCACGCAGACGTGGTACTGCTGGTGCAGCAGGAAGAAGCCAGCGGGCGCCGTCCGGACGTTGGCCCGCTTCCACGCCAGGCAGTCCGGCAGCCGGCGGTACCAGCTCTGCAGCCGGCAGTCTAGGCGGACGGCTCGCAGGTAGGCGGCCTCTCGGTTCGTTTCCGCCTCGCCCGGTGCTGTCTCGGCGATCTGGCTGGCGAGCCCCGTCAGCTCGAAGAGGCTGATGTTCGTGGCAGCACTGAAGGCTGCGTCGTCGTCGTTGTTGTTGTTGTGATAAGTCCAGAAGCAGCCCATTAGAGGATCGTTCGCAGTCGGAGCTGTGGAAGAGTCTGGTGCAGGTGCCGTCTGTGGCTCTTGCCGATGTTGCTGCTGCTGCTGCTGCTGCTGCTGCTGCTGCTGCTGCTGTTGGCTCTCCTGCCTCGTCTTAGGTGGATGCACTGCCGGCGGGGGCACGATGCCCTGGCTCAGCAGCATGCTCTCCAGCAGGCTGACGCGGTCCGACAGCGACGATATGTATGCCTTGGAGACCGGACTGTGCATCGGCTGGTCAGCACTATTACCGTCCTGGCCGTTGTCCACCCCTCAGCGCCAGCGCCGGCGCAACCCACACCTCATCTGAACCTACCGCCGCCTCTCGTCGTCGTCCTTGATCACACACTCGCTTCCTGTCCGCCTGCACTGCGCACAGGCTGTCTCGCCCTTGGGAAACACACAGCGCGTTCGGCGGTCTCGACAGGCTGCGCAGGCCACGGACGCACGCTGGAGCGCCCGTCGTCTGGCTTGTGCCTGTCGAGCCGGCGGGCTATGCGCTGAGACGCTCTCTCGGCTGTGGATGCTGCTGCCGTCGCTCATGGAGGCTGCTGTATCAATACCACGGGCCCAGCTGTCTTGGCGACTGATGGAGACTAACTGGCGGCACAGATCCCAGATAGGCGCACTCGGCAAGAGAACAGGGAGGATGAGCGAACGGGGACGTGCGAAACAAGATGAGAAGGAGAGAGTTGAAGAGAGGGTAGGAGTCTAGGGGGGGACGGAAGACATAGATAGGTCTTGCCCTTTCTTTGCTTCTTCTACGTAGCTTTGATCGATCCTCAGAGGGCAAAGCATCGAGCGAGCCAGGCCTAAATAAAAGAAGGGCTAGCCTGGTCAGTCCTAGGTGGCCAAGTATTTCAGGGCTGGATGCCCATTCACGTGGGCACCGGCATCCGGACCGACGAGGGTGACATTTTCTCTCACCTGAGCGGGTTGGAATGCCACCCAAAGAACTGCCAAGATACAGACAAGCTACAGGG
>JRUC01000910.1:0-10150 GCA_000806385.1 Leptographium procerum | reverse complement strand
AGGTAGTAGTATTACTATACTTTAAGTAGTAAAAAGTATAATACGTTAAACGGTTAAGTAATATAAAAAGAGTAAAGAAAAAAAAATACTAGTTAAACTTTATTATTTTTATATAAAAGTATAAATTTATTTATTGTGGGATGTCGATAGCCGTCTGGGGACCGAACTTGCCCTCTTATGCGCAATTTCACTCTCGATCACAGCATTGTCGGAAGTACAGCATCTACTTTACGGCAGTCTCTCGGATTGGTGGGTGACAGCTGAGAAGCCGCAAGGCCTTCGTGATCTTGCCAACAAGGTCTTTCCGAAAAAAGGTCAGTAATGAAACTGCTGGTTTCGCACAACTGCTAATATAACGGTAGATACCAACGAGCAAATAAACAATGCGAAATCGCCTAAGGCGAGTAATAACTTAGCCGCCGTACCATCTAAAAAGCGATCTTTTTCCAAAGTCGATTACGAAGATGGCGACAAGGATGGCAACGACGAGGATGACCACGACGAGGATGGCCACGACGAGGATGGCCACGACGAGGTTGGCCACGACGAGGATGGCCACGACGAGGATGGCCACGACGAGGATGGCCACGACGAGGATGGCCACAACGAGGATGGCCACAACGAGGATGGCCACGACGAGGATGGCCACGAGGATGGCGATGGAGGTAAGGAAGGTCGAGACGAAGACAGAAATGGAGATGCAAACAAACGAAGAGCCAAATACGAACTAAGAGCCGGAGACGAAGGGCTATCGGACGCTCCTCTGACAGGACAAGTCTACCACCTTTCTGATATAGATGCCATTCGAGTGCTCTGTTCTACCGAACACAGCCCCAACATTTTGTTAACCATTCCAGTTCACAAAGCGCAGGCACCGGCACCATTCATAACATTTAGCCTAACTAGGACATTGTCGATGCAGTTCTTGACAAAGCGTCCACGGTTAATGTAGCTAGATTCCATACATCCCTACTTTTATTTCTATGCTCCTGCGTTCTGTATTTTAACATGACCGACTCGGCATCCTCCAACGCAAAAATAAGTCAATTCACTGCTCCATTTCACTATCACCAGATATCCTCGGTCACTCATATCAATCTCGCCAATGTAGTCATCGTCCTTACTGAAAATTTGCACGGCGGAGGAAATGGCTTTACGCATATCAACGATGATTGCGACAGTGCTGTCATCTGGGTAGCATCGCTCAGTATCCTTGTGGAAGCTCCAAATTGGGTCGTCGCATAGTACTCCGAGCTGCAAACATATCAGTGTCTTGGAATTAATGTTGTCATAGAAAAAGTATTTGCAAGTTTAAGCTACCTCTTTATCGCATTTTAAACGGAGTCGTTGAGGATTGGAGTCCTTTGTTCTTATTTGCTTTATGGTCTCCGTCATGGCCAGCCGCCCCGCAGGGCGTGATGGGTAATCTGTTAGGATGCCTTCTTTCGGGTTATTGGAAGCTGCTCTATCAACTTGAATGTCGCGCCCACGATAGGTAATAAATAGAAAGTTTAGTGGCGATTCGGCTCCGGTCGTAAGCGAAGTTACATAAAAGTCTTGATTTTGGGCAGTTTGTCGCCCGACGATATTTTCCTGCCCAACGGTAAAATGTCGGACCGAGCGACAATGTATGGATAACCAGCCCAGTGCCTCTTATGTTTACGTAGGCTTGGTGCCTTAGGCACTTATTGGATGCGGAATTTCTGTCTTAATCTGGACAACTAACTGCAGGCCTATGTGCTATTATAACTATTAAAGATTAATAAACGTTATTAATTTAAGTTTTTAAATACCGTTTTTAAAAAGAAAATATATTAAAGTTAGTTAATACTAAGTTAATTATTTATTTAGCTAGTTAGTAAAATAGTAAATTACTAATTTAAAAAGCCTTTATTAAAGAAGAAAGAAAAATACTATTATTAAATAGTATTATTAAAGAAAATAACGTATAAAAAAGTACTTTTTTAACTATAAAAATATACTTAAATATAATAACTTAAATATAAAAGCTAAAGCTTCTTACTACTTTTAATTTTTAATTTAATTATTTAATAACTAATTTATTTACTTTAAGTCTTTTAGTAAGTCTTATTTTATTTATATTATATTAATAAGTAAAAGGAAGATTATAAATAGCGTTATAGTTTAAGTAAGTAAAAAAACAATAAATATTAACTTTTACTATACTTTTAACACATACATTTTTAACTAACGTACGCTAAAGGCTTTTTATTTTAAAGTAATAAGCTAAAAATTTTCTTTTTTATATTACTCTTAGTAATCTAAAACATCTTATAGTTACTAAAAGATACTTAGTAACAACGCGCATTTAAAAGTATATAAAAGCGTAGCTAATTTATACTTAAATTGTAATTTAAGCAACTAAATTAGCCTTCTACCTTAGTAAAAGGACTTAAAGGTGCTTTACACTAGCTTAGTATAATAAAGCGCCCTTTAAACGTACACAAAGGGTAGCTTCTAATATACCGTAAAGCTTCGCAGCTTTTCTAACGCTAAGGCTATTATTAACCTCTCTTTTCGCGTTTTTAACGTTGTTTTCCGTGTATTTAGCCATGGCAAAGGTAAGCGTAAAAAAGCTGCTTATTTTAGTGCTTTTTAGACGAAATCAGACGCGTTTTTGTTTAATTGGTAAGTGGTAAAGTACGTGGATTTAAAGTTAGAAAAAGTGCGCAAAATAAAGCGGTGCACAAAAAGGGGCCTAGTCGACTTAGGAGCTATTAGTTGCGCCCCCTAATTAGTAATAAAGCCACTACGTAATTAAGTGCACCTTCTCTAGTAATTAGTCCACCCCCCGAAGCACCCTACAGTACAGGCACCTGCTTACCTCTTTATAGGTGTTATGACCACAAGTTTCCTAAGTGATAAACCGGTGTTGTCAAGGTGTTTATGTTAGCAGAACAACTGTGTGTTTGAAGTGAACAGTAGACTTGTCGTTGCGTTGTGCATATAACTCTTCGTTGCGTCGTATGTAAGTCACAAGCCTGCAAGGGCTATTACTATAAGAGTAATACTTAGAGTAATACTTAGATTGATTGCTAAAGAGCTGTCCAAAGGAAATAGCTATCTAGGTGGGAGAGACCGTAGTCTTATATACTAATGTGTTTCCTTACATCTCTTTATGTAGTCTTGGATTATTTGGCTCGCTTGTTAAGTCTATCGAGCTGGCTCTCCTGGCTCGCCCTATAATCCCGTCGAGCCCTATCCGCATCGTTACGTAACCCTTAGTTCGTATCGTTACGTGACCCTTGGTTTGTGGCTTAATACCCTTCTTAGGTATTCCTTCCTTATGGTACGTTTCTGCCTGTGTAGACCGCCTGGTCCCTAATTTGGGCCGTAGTGTAATGCGTTTATTACAATAGGCCGCTTTTACTTACAAGTACGCTATAATTATAAGCTTATAAGCTATTAAAGTAGGCCGCCGTTTTATTAGCTTTTAAGTAAGACGATAATAAAGGCTATCCTTATATGTAGAATAAGATAAATACGGTTTTATTATTTAACTAAAAACTTTTATAATTCCTTTAATAGTAAGGGGAAGCTACTAGTTATAGGGTTGTATACGTTATACAATAGTTTAAAGTTAAATTAGCGATATTCGTGTGCACGTAGGCGGCGCGCAGGCCGTGTTGTTATAACCACAAGTTTCCTAAGTGATAAACCGGTGTTGTTAAGGTGTTTATGTTAGCAGAACAACTATGTGTTTAAAGTAAACAGTAGACTTATTGTTACGTTGTGTATATAACTCTTCGTTACGTCGTATGTAAGTCACAAGCCTATAAGGGCTATTACTATAAGAGTAATACTTAGAGTAATACTTAGATTAATTGCTAAAGAGCTGTAGAAAGGAGATAGCTATCTAGGTAGTAAAGACTGTAGTCTTATATACTAGTGTGTTTCCTTACATCTCTTTATATAGTCTTAGATTATTTGGCTCGCCCGTCGAGTCTACCAAGCTAGCTCTTTTGGCTCGTCCTACGATCCCGTCGAGCCTTATCCGTATTGTTACGTAACCCTTAGCTCGCCTTAATACTCCTCCTAGGCATTCCTTCCCTATGGTACGTTTCTACTTGTGCAGACCGCTTAGTCCTAATTTAGGCCGTAGTGTAATGCGTTTATTACATTATCTCCCTCCTTTTATACTTTACCCTTAAAGTAAGTTTCTTCCTTTCTTTCTTAGTGTTTTTCTTAACTGCGATAATGTTTAATCGTGTTTCTAGTAGTCGCATTTCTCGTTCGCGTAAAACTTAACAGTGTAATTCCCTCCTTACGGTTATCCTATAATCCTCGATTAACATACCGCCTTGTTCTTCCTACCTCCGTCAAGGTCTTTCTTCCTGTCGTGTTTCCCCTTTTAATTCTTCTCGCTGTTCCGAGTGTGTCCGTTTACAACGCTTAGGTTGTAACGTTTAGGGTCTTTCCTTACAGTAGCTATTACGTATTAGTTAACAGCATTACAAAGCCGAAGAGGCCTTAAAAGCTACTAAGGCTACCCTTAAGCTTATTAAGGAGGAACGCCGTGTTGCTAATACTAAGGTAAAGTAATTACGTCGTTAAAAGAAGGTTTAAACTAAGCGTATACTCAAAGTTGTAGCTTATAGTCTTAACTCGGTTAAGGAGTTAAATAAGTTAAAGCGTTAAGAACGTAAGGCCGTTAGTTAACCTAAGGTTACTAGGCCTAGCGCCGTTTTAGCCGTTTCCGATGTGGTTGATTAGGATGCCTTGTTAGCGTCCGAATCCTTTTTTAGGGTGAATTTTAATGTGTTAGGTTAAGACGTTGCTAGTAGTAATCCTAAAATGCCCGCTAAGCGTTCTTTAAGTGCTTAACTAGCTCCTATGTGTTTTTTACATTTAAATAGTTTTTCTATTTAACTAAATATTCTTTTTATTTGCCCTTAATCCTCTTATTAATAATTTCTTTAACTTTGTATTCTTTTGTATCGTTTGCTTCGTATAACGTTTTTAATTTAGTGTTAAGGTGTACTAGTTTTAATAGTAATAAATAAAATACAAGGTGTATCCGTGTGTTTACTAGTAGCAATAGTTTAAAGTTAGTGTTTAATAGTTTCTTTTTAATTTTAAATGGTTTAATTTTCTTATAGTTAAGTTTTTTACTTAGTCTTTTTGTTTTTAAATTTTTACGTAGGAGATAGACTTTATCTCCCTCCTTTAAGGTTAGTCCCTTAATCTTTGTTTTGTTTACGTAGTGTATTATTCTTTTTTGTACGAATTTAAGGTTTATTTTAAGTTGTTTTTAGAGTCCTTAGATTCCTTTTATAAGCTATATTACTTTTAAGGCCTTAGTTCCTTCTATTACCTGTTTATAGGCTTTTAGTTTATAGCCGTAGTTTATGTAAAACGGTAACATTTTTATAGTACTAGTAGTTACGCTGTTGTAAGCGAACTATACTAGTAGTAGCTATTTAACCTAATCGTTTTATAGTTAATTAATATAGTATCTAAGGTATTGTTTTAGTATTTAGTTAAGTTGTTCTATTTGTCTATCCGTTTGTAGGTAATAGGCTGTAGATAGCCTATGTTTTATTCTAAGTTATGCTATAAGTAATTTCTAAAAGTTTAACGTAAATAGCTTGTCCTTATCTAATACTATTTCGTCTAGTAGACTATGTTAGCTAATAATAATTTATAAGAATGTATATACAAGCTCTTTTACATTGCTTACTTCTTTATATAAAATAAAGTAGGAGTACTTTGTAAGTTTATTTACTATTACTAGTATACTATTATAAAAGGTCTTAGTTAAAGGTTTCTTTAATTTTAATAGTTTTATAATAAAGTTTAAGCTAATAAATCCCTATAGTTTAGTTAGTATTAGTAGTAGTTTTAAAAGTCTATATAGTTTATACCTATCCGTTTTAGTTTTCTTATAAGTGTTACATTTTACTAAAGTTTCTTTAATTACCTTTCTTATTCTTAAAAAGTTATAAGTTCGTTAAATCTTATTTATAGTTACTTTAATTCCTTAATGTTTATAGGCTAGTGCCTTATGTATTTGTTAAATTAATTGTTTTTAAAGTTGCTTAAGTACATACGCCTTTACGTTATATTACTAAATCTTATTATGCTAATTCTATTTTAGCTTACTTCGTTCTTCTAGTAGTATGTTTCCTTATGCTTCCTTAAGCTTTACTATCTATTCGTCGTTTACTAGTGTCTTATACACTACTAAGAGTTGTTTTTCTATTATTAAGTCTCCTTTTATTATTATTTAAAGTATTACTTACAATTATAGTAGTACGTCTTATTAATAGTCTACTCGTTTACTAAAAGCGTCCGCTTTACTATTCTCTAAGCCTTTTTAGTACGTAATTTAAAAGTTAAATTACAATAAGAATTCCGCCTATTATATCTAACGTTTGTTTAGCACTTTCGTAGTTGTAAACTATGTTAGATTCTTATAATCCGTATATACTTTAATCTTGTGTTTTACTCCGATAAGGTGGTGTTACCATTCTTAAAATGCGTAGATAATCGCTATAAGTTTTTTATTATAGATTAGGTAGTTAAGTTTTAGTCCGTTAAGCTTTCTTAAAAAGAATGCGACTAGATGTAGTTTCTTATTGTTGTCTCTTTGTCTTAATTATCCGCCGATTACGAAGTTTAATGCATTTGTTTTAACCTTATATTCTTTCTTTAGGTTTGCTTTTATTAAGACTAGGTCCGATGTAACTATATCCTTAATAAGCTTTATTACTATTTACGCTTTTAATGTCTACTTAAAGGTCTTATCTTTTCTTATAAGTTCCGTAAGTAGTCGTACTACGTTGCTATATCCTTTAATAAATTGTTAGTAAAAGTTAACAAATCTTAAAAATCCCTTAACTTTTATAATGTTAGTTGGCGTCGGCTAATCCTTAATAGCTATAATTTTACTTTCCTATATGTAAATTTGTCTTAGTATAATAGTGTATCCTAAGTAGTCTACCCTTTAAGTGTAAAATTTACTCTTTTTTAGCTTTACTAGTAGATTTACGTTTTATAGTTTCTATAGTATCTTTTTTACGTGTTCTTTGTGTTCTTTAAACGTTTTTAAATAAATTAATATATCGTTTAAGTATACAATAATAAATATGTTAAGATACTCCCTAAGTACTTAGTTAATTATAGTTTAAAATAATGCTAGTGCGTTAGTAAGTTTAAACGGCATTACTATATATTTAAAATGTCTATAGCGTGTCTTAAACGTTATTTTTTATTCTTCTCCCTTTTTTATTTGTATTAAGTTATAGGCTCCTTTAAGGTTAAGTGTTATAAACCATTTTACCTTTTAAATCCTTCTACGTAGTTCTTGTATAAGTAGTAATAAATATCGGTTCTTAACTATATTCTTGTTTAAGTGTTTATAGTCTACACATAGCCGTAACTTCCCGTTTTTCTTAGGTATAAAGATAATCGGGTATCCCGCTAAGGATGTAGATAGTTTAATGTATCCTTTCTTAAGGTTTTCTTTTAGGTACTCTTAAAGTGCCTAAAGTTGTTCCTTATTTAGTTTGTAAATCCTATTAAACCTAAGGCTTACTCCTTCTTTTAATAGTATCTTGTAGTTTTAAACGTTATGTTTTAGTAACCTTATATTAAGTGTTTCCTTAAATAGCTTACTAAATTCCTAATATTTTAGTAGAATGTTTATAAACGCTATCTTAATTATACTACCTAAAATTCTTATATAAATCTATAGCTTGTTTTTATCCTTATGTCTAGTTACGCTTCTTATAATACGTCTTATGTTCCTTAAAGTGTCTTTTTTATTAATGTTTTACGTTTAAAATGCTTTAAGCGCGTACGTTTACTTATTCTTACGCTTTTTAGTCTTATATTAAAGGCCTTTTTCTTTTAGCTCCTTCTTATTGTTTATAAATCTAACCTTTTTCTTATTCTTTACTAGTCTTATTTCCTTTTCTTATATATAATTATCTAATTAATACCTAAGGTCCTTATCTTAGCCCTTTTAGTTAACTTAATTCTTTTTTATCTTTAATAAAAGTATATAGTTTTATTTAAGCGCCGTTTCTTAGCTACACTTAGTAACTAAATCCTTTTACACGTTTATTGTTTCGTTACTAATAATCTATTCCTTCTTTAAGTTAGCGTCTTAGCGAATTTAGCTAGTAGTTTAGTTTATTTAAGGATTATTCTTTCTTAACTAAGGTATACTTAAGACTATTTTATGTAATACTAGTCTTATAATATTAAGGGTAAGTCTTTTAAATCGTCTTTTAATTATAGTAAGGAGATAATTAGTCTTTATGTTAATAATTCCGTTTTTATATTTTACTTTCTTCCTTTTAAAGGTTACAAGTTTATAAGGTTCCTTCTTTTAGTTTTATAGTACTTAGTACCTATTAATAAATTTTAGGTTTATATAATTTCCTTATACTCTACTATTTATTATTATAGTAGCCATAATTTTATTATATTAAATTTTAATTTCTAGTAAAGACGTGTTATGTTCCTTTGTAGTTGTATTTTATACTTCCCTTAAAAGTTTTATTTTTATAGTTAACGGCTACTACTCCTTTAACAGTCGCCCTTATTGTTTTCTAAATCTATTAACCTTAAGTCTTCCTAAAACTCGTCGTTAGTTATCGTTAAAATGTTTTAGTTCTTATTGTTATAAGACGTACTACTTAGTTGTGCCTCTTTAGTATAAATAGTAAGGTTTCGCTATTTATTAATTCGTTTTTAATGTTTACCTTCGTCTCTTTAGTAGTGCTAATCTAACAGTTTACTTTCTTTATATATTTTATAAAAGATGTATTTATAAGTCTTTTAATTACTTATTAATTATAAGCACTTTATAGGCCATTCTACAGGTAATTTAATAATTGTAAAGCGTCCTATGTAATTATACTTAGTTATCTCTTAGTGTTTAAGCGTGTTGTTATATAGTAGCGTCTTAACAAGGCTGTTCCCGTATCGCCTTAAGTAAAAATTATTTACTTTCTTATTCCTTTAGTGCTAGTAGCATTTATTATTAATATAACTAAGCTATAAGATTTACGTATACTCTTTAAAGTTAATATTTATTACCGGATAATCGCCTTTAATTATAACCTTAGCCTTTTACTTAAGTTTACCTTTAATTATAAGCTCCTTAAGTCTTATAATTATAAATATCTCCTTAGTACCATTTAGCGCTACTAAGAATAGTTTACCAGTGTATATATTATATTTATCCGTCTAAGTAGGTTTTAAGGCTCGTTTTTAAACCTCTTATTTCTTACCCTTTTTAAGTACTAGTGTTATTTGTAGTCCTTCCTTTTTAAGGTGTTATTAAAGTTTTATTATAAAGAGTGTTTATTTTTCTCCTATCGTTAAGATCTTCTTCCTTTTTAGCATTTTAAAGTAGTATCTTATAACGTCTTTATTTAAATTGTAGACTAAGTAATGCTTATTATAACATCTTGTCTAATATTATACATTATACTATAAGTAGTCCTTATTTTTACTAATGTTAATACTATCCTTTAATGCTATTATCTTTTACATTACATTAATTTCTTTATTAAAAACAGGTTTTTAGTTTAGTAATTTCTTAAGTTAATAACATTCTTAAGTATAGTAACCTTCTCTTTTATAGTTGTAGCATTTACTAACCTTCTTTTTATTTTAACCCTTATTATAGTAGCGTTAGGCTACGTTAAGCTTTATAAGTCTTAAGTACTAGTTATAAGCTATAACCTTAAGTCGCTAGTACTTTTTACTAGTGTTAGCCTTGTTTATAGGTTTCTAAAAGTTGTCCTTCTTTCCACGCTCCCTCCGTCGTTTAAATAGCCTGTTATTAATACGTACGGCTATAGCAATGTAAGTAAAGAGCTCCTTTAGTCGGTCGAGTTTAAATAGCTTGTCTTTCACTTCTTCTTTAAGTCCATTATAAAACTAGCTAATTAAGGGCTCATCATCCCAGCCCAACTATAATAATATCTGTCTAAATTTAGCTACGTACTCTAATGCTAAGGTTGTTTGCTTACATCTTATCAAGTCTCTTTCCTTAGTTCGGTCCTCATCCGGGTCTCCGAAGGCGTCCCTAAGCGCGCTCTCAAAGTTGCCGAAGTTTCTAAACATTCTTCTAGTTTCCTCATTTTTATCCTCGTCGTCCTCGTTGTCGAGG
>JRUC01000909.1:0-10180 GCA_000806385.1 Leptographium procerum | reverse complement strand
TCTCTCTCTCTCTCTCTCTCTCTCTCTCTCTCTCTCCTGTGAGTTTACTGCACTCAAAATGCCCCTTTTTCTTGTCGTCGCGCGAGTTTAGGCTGCGAGGAGCGAATGGGAAAAGCGAGGCGTGCAGACAGCAAGAAAAAAAAAGACGGCCTAAAAAATTAGATGCAACGAAATTCGAGCGGGAAGAGGGCACACCTCTCTCTCACTGTCACAAATGGCTAGACATGTTCGACCCAGAAATTTTATTACAGGGCCGGAAATGGCCTACAACAGTGCAAAGCGGTTACTAAGATATCTGGAGAAGGGTGTACTTTAGGGGAAAGCGCTGTGGGTCGACCAGCCCCAGGATAGACTAAAAACTAAAAAACTAAAAAAAACTAATAAAAAAATGCATAGCATCATGGATGAAAAACAGATTGAACTGGAATCCAGAAAAATTCCTACGAGACGGGTGATCAAAATCGGATATTGTGCAGGAAGATGACCCTGCCGGACACTGTCCGTCGCGCTCCGAATACGACGGTCACTAGTCTCAGGACCTTTTCCCATTCTCTGTTCTTATCCGCATCATTCATAGCCACTTCGTTAAATTGCATCTTTTCATGGGAGTAAGCCAGGGAGGCCGACAATTGGCAAAGAGAGTCAAAAGGAGAAACAGAGGAACAGAGACGCAGAGACGAAACACAGAAAAAAGACAATGCCATAAAGTGGATCCTTGTCTAAGTGGATCCCGATGCTGGGAAAGGGAGAAAGCTAAGGCCAGGAATTCTACGGAGTACAGAAGTATCTTTCACTACTCCGTATGTTGCTTCAGCCGGCAACCCGTCCTCCGTAAGGCCTTACGGGCCAACCGGGAGCTCCCTTGCTTCTTCTTGCAGTTCCAGAATATCTCCATTCACGATCAGTAAACAGCCCAAGTGACTGTACGGAATAGCTACACAATACAGAAGAGTCGTGAAATATCAGTCTCTCCTGCTCCTGCTCCCGTTCCCATTCTTTTACTCCTGCTCCAAACCATCACATCTCCTCCTCTTATAGAGCATCCCTTCATACTCCATCCAACCTGACATTGACGCTTCCTGCACGTGTCCCAATGTCCGACCTTCCGACCTTCCGACCTTCCAACCTTCCAAATCTGAGATACATAAACAAGAACAAAGCAGGTCATAGCAAGAATCAAGGATGCCACAAAGACAACCCCAAGAAAAGAAGCAAATAGGAAAACAGAAAATGTAAAAAAAAACAAGGGCAAGGGCAAGGACAAGGACAAGGACAAAAAAGACAAAAAGACAAAAAAGGACATACAAGAACCCCAGCCCTTCTCACAGCTTCGCATCGACGTCCGAAAATTCACTGATGTCTGTCGTCATTGCCCGGGCCATCAGCGTGAGGCTCGCCCGAAAATCGCGAATGTTCTCGATCCGCACCGGCGTCGTGCCGTTTGGCGCCGTTCCTGCTCCCTCCTTGTTGCTCGCCACCTTGTGGTAGTCGGACAGAAGCTTCCAGGCCTCCAAGGAACTGTCGATCTTGTCGTCTGCCACCTTGAGGCTCTCTGCAAAGTATTTTCTGAGGTCCTCAATCTCGTCTGCCTGCTCTGTCGTGCTGAGCCGAGTCTGGAGGTCTGCCTCCGCCTTTTTGGTCGCAGCCTCGTCTAGGTCAAGGGACTTTGCCAGCTCGCTGATCTGCTTCGTCGTAACATCGCTCTCAGCCTGCGCCACGAGGTGCACAGAGAGTTTGGCCCGGTGAGGCGACTGCGGATGGATGAAGTGCTTGTAGAACTCCACCATGTCGGCCTTGGTTAGCAGCTTGATTTCCGCCGCATCCTTCTGGGCTGAGAGAGAAGAGAAATGAATGTTAGTTGTTGTTCTGCTCCATTTACTTCAGGTTGCTTCGGCTTCTAGGGCCATAGGGTATGGGTAAATACATATATACATATTTATATATATATGCTTACCAAATTCAAAGTCGTAATACTCGTTGTAGATCTGCACCCAGTGGCGCGCGGTCTCCTGGTTAAGGTTCTTGGGCTTCTCCAGGCGCTTGACGATGAGGCTGCGCTTGTGGCCTTCGAATATCGTGTCGGTCATGTCTGCCAGCGTGTCGGCAAACTCCGTCAGGAAGGCATCCACACGGCCTTCAAGGAAGGCAGGCACCTTCTCGCTTTGCACCAGGAAGCGGAAGCCTAGTGCCGTAGTGCCCGACCGGGCACCACTGAAAACTACATAGCCGAGCTGCTGCTTGGTCCGGAGCTGGTCGTATGCCGGCTCGTGCGTGAGCTGGTCCAGCAGAAGCGTGAGCGCCCGGACCCTCCGGTCTGAGCGGCTGCCTACGTGTAGGAGATATTCGATTGCGTGGTTGACGTTCTCCTTATCCTCCAGCTTCTTCTCAAAGACATAGTTCGAGCCTGGCGGCAGCACGACATCGCGCCAGACAGGCCATTGTGCCTTTGGCAGGGGGCGGGGGTGCAGCGTCGACTCGATCACGTCCGTCAGCTTCAGCGCGTCCTCCTTGTAGATGTTGCCGTGGACGTGGATCTCCAGATGCAGCTGTGCGAGCAGGTCTTTTACGAACCGCCGCACGGACTCCGCCGTGATTGACGGCAGCTCGTAGGCCATCTCCTCCACCGTGAACGAAGACGCCGACGTGAGCCAGGCCACGTAGTCAGGGACAATGTAGTATGGCTGCTGGAAGGCGTAATTGCGCAGGCTGCGACTGCACCGCTCCTTCACAATGTCGAAGCGGTCGTCCTTGATCTCAAGGTCGCGCATCGTGATCAGCACCTGCTCCAGGAGCACGGGCAGCTTGTCGTTGTATCCCGATACCTCCACGACCAAGGCGCGAGACTCGAGCACGACGTTGTACATCAAGCCAGCCAGATCTGCATCGTACGAGTATTCTTCCAGCGCATCGCGCACAAGCTCAGTGAAGAGGTCCGTCTTGACAAAGTTCTGGGCCCCGGCAAAGATGATCGGGCTCCGGAGGTTCACAGTCAGCGTACCCTTGGGCACCCAGAACGTATCGTCCTTCTTGAACCAGGTTCGCGCCACCTCAACGTTGCGGATGACGCGTGGCGCCGGGGCAGGCTCCTTGACATCCTTCTTCTCCACCTCCAATTTAGTCGGCACAAACTGGTTGTGGTGCGGCAGGTGGAGCTTAGCGATGCGGTCCGCCTTGGACACTGAGAAGGCCTTGCGGATATCCTCCATGAAGTCTTCGGGGACCTTCTCCACTCTGTACTCGGTACCATACCACCGTTCTTTCTGGTCCCAGTCCCCAGGGTAGTCGCGCGACGTCAGAGTCAGACGGAAGTTGTCAGGCCGCAGGTATTCAATCGTCTGCTTGATGAGTTCCGGCTCGAACTTGCGGATGCAGTTCAGTCCACTGAGAAGCCTCTCACGAGGGATCGGTCGTTGCATGAGGGCGCTCGTTTTGCTTGTAAAGCGGCTTGCCGGCGCCTTCTGCATAAACTTGAAATCGACATCCGCCATGCCCTTCTGTTCCTCGTAAATCCACTGCTGAGGTTCGAATTCGCCAAGAAGAGAGAAGTACTGGAATACCACCTTGGTGACTTCCCTATAATTTTTGAGGCCCTTCGAGACCGTTAGCATGGACAAAGGCAGCGCGAGCGGCCGTGGGGTGAGGAGGAGGCGCGCAAGGACTGCTTCATACCTCTTCAGTTAAGCGTATTGTCACATCAAAGACGCCAGGCGTCCCTGCACAAACCGGATACATCCCAGCTCCTAAGCTATTTGCCCATCCCTTTGATTTAATATAAGACATGATGCTTCCCGGGCCCTCGTGGCCAACAAGGTGGCCGATATATCGGCTTGGCTGTGACTCGTGCAGCAAAGACTCGTCGGGGAAGGGAAACCGGAGGTTAAGCTCGCGCGAATCCATAACTGGCTTTGCAAAAGTCTGCAGGCCCAGATATTCCGGGCCATAAGGCACGGCGTCCGTCCACCTGTTTGGTGGCAGGTTTTTATCCGGGATGCCCGAGAAGAGCTCGGCAACCCAGTCTTGCAAGACGTCCAGCGACTCGCGGCCCAAGACAACGAGCTTCATCCGGTTCGCCGAGTAGTATTTATCATGAAATTCGATAAACTTATCACGGACGTTGATTCCCCGCGCTTCGGGCTGAATTTTTAGGACCTCCAGGTTGCCAGTGCTAAAGTGGCAGAAAGGATGCTCCGGGTTCGACAGCGATTTCTCCAGCTGGTGTATGCGCCACTGGTCGTTCTGGAGGTTCTTCTTGTTCTCTGAATCCACAGCGCGAAGTTCGCGGTCCACAGTGGAGGGCAGGAACAGTGGCTCGATAAAAAACTGCGCAAATCGATCTAAAGCACCGTGTAAGGGCGACGGATTCGTGGCCGACGCCTCTTCTCCGTTGTGCGGTTGACTAGACACGTCGAAAAAGTAGTTGGTCGACGTCGAGGACGTGTATGCGTTAGAACCTCCGGAATTTGACGAGAGGTACTGGTTGTACTCATTTTCTTCCGGATATTTCTTGGTGCCCATAAACAATAGCTGTCGCAGTCACGTCAGTTCGCCATCTCCAGAGTCGGCGTGTGCAGACGTGACACTTACATGCTCTACTGCATGGGCCAGACCCGGTATGTCAGCAGCATCGCTAAAGTTCCCAACGCCTACATCAAGCGAAGCACTGGCCTTGTCGGTTTTGGCATCGTGTACGATCAGAGCTTCTATCTGGTTGTGTAGCCTGATGACTCGGTATGACCGGTCGTCGAGAGACGGCTTCTCCACGGCTTCCGTTACAATATCTATTGTCGCTGGTGGATGCCCATTTTCACGCTGTGCCTCTTCTCTCGCCGTGGCTCCAGGAGTACCGGACGCCATTGTTGAAAACCCCCGAGCTCTTCTCAGGTAGGAGCTCCTGTAACAGTTATCTCGTCTCCGACTTGGGCTCAGACCGAAAGTGTGTGTGACAGCTAATATATTTAGCTGTTGGCACTTCCCGCCAATCCGCCAGATCGCTGTCGTCAGGCGCGTGGCTGAAGATGAGCTGGCAGAACCGGTCAGGCTGCAAAGCGTATAAAAGGTACGAAAGGAGGGAGGCGAAGGCGTAAGCAATACAGGTGGACAGAGGCCAGGCAACAGTAAAGTCCCCGATATCAGCCTAGCAAAGCTAATGCAACGCAATTTGAAGTGGGCAGCGCCACTGCAGTTCCGAAGAGGCGAAATCTTTCCCGTCACTTGGCCGGTAGGGGGCCGGATGCACTACTTTGCAAAAGAGTGGTACCGTCAGATAGTTGTCCCACGGTAGCTAACCAGTCAGCACAATAATCGCCTGCTCTGTTGTTGAGAAGTTGTGCTGCTCAAGGGCGTAAGTTGCACTTGCACTCGCACTTGAGCATGAATCACACCCGATTTAGCCACTCAGCATATGTCTCCGGATGACGAAGATTGCTGTAGCCTTGGGATGAGACAACAAACCGGCGTAATGCCGAAGCGGAGAAGACAGAAGGCGAATAGTATATTCCAGTGCAGACTAGCTGTTGCTGGTGCTAGTACTGGTGCTGTTGCTGATGCTTATGCTGATGCCGATGCTGATGCTGATGCTGATTCCGATGCTCTGCTATTGAAAACAAAGTTCTCTTGTGGATATCGTTTTACTGAGAAAGCTGAGGGTGATCTAAATATGGGTCAGAGATGTGCTGCCTTTTTGTATTCTGTCGGAGAGGAGTAAAATGTCTAATGACACTGCTATGATCAGTATGGCCTGGGCTCTACTTGTTTCATACCTCTGTCAGGCAACCTACTCATGGTAGTGTGTCCAGAGTTTTGTCATACGCAAGGCCAGGGCGTCATATGCCTCCCAATTGTTCACAGCCCTCACTATTACCGGAAAGCGCTTTTGTGATAAACAAGTCGACAGGGCTGTGGTTTATGCCAATTACTTGTATACCCAATTTGCACCCCTGTCCGGACTGTCCGTGGTGCCCGCAGTGCTCGTATCAGACCCAACAGGTGTTGTGCGTACGGTGTAGTGAAGGGGCGGTTCCTGACAAAATTCCAGAACAAAGGTTCCAGAACAAACGCAGTTCTTCCGTGACCGTGGTTCTGGGAGCGACTGATGAGGGTGGAGGTGAGCACCGAAATTGACAGATAAGTACTCGTAGGCAGATTTCCTCCGGGCTGCGTGGCTCTAGTATGCGAGTAGTGTTAGAATTGCTTGGTTTTCCAAAAGAACTAGGTAATGAAGACGGCGCCTGTTTAAACCCCATTGTGCGCCCTGCAGCTTAGAAGAGACGGCCTCTATGATGGGGCAGCGACTTGCGTGGGACCCACAACAAGCAAGAGGGGAAAGAGAGAGCGGTCAAAGAAAACAAGCGTGCGCATAAATTCTCATAGTATGCGATTTTATTTAGGCGACCAAGCAATCTGGGGAGTAGTAGCCGGGAACGGATGTTGTGCTCCTGCAAGGACCGTTTTCCCCTGCCAGGAGAAGTAAAGGAACTTGATCTGACACAATCGCCTCCGCGGCTCATCTTCGCCTGCTTGATTCTAGAAGAATCTAAGCAAAAGGCAGACACATCCGTACTCGTAGTGCATAAACGAGTACTCGTATGTAGATTTCCAGTGCCACAAGACAACGTCCTTATCCCATATTATGTTGAAACGTCAACGGCAGAGGGGTACCCTCCCCCTCCCCCCTCCCGCGGGCGCGATACGCCTGGGTGAAATAGCATGGGGCGTGATCGGAGAAAGCGATTATTGGGGAGAGGGATGGGAAGAGAACGGTGAGGCACAATGCAGACGGAAGGGATCGGGATAGAATAGACAACGTCCAGACAAAGGCACGGGCCGCACATATGATACAGAACAAGGGTTGATGGGACTGACCAGTTCAAATCGAATGGCCGAAACGAAATAGCTCAATAAGAGATATATGCATCTGTCAAAGTTTTCAGGCTGTAATCAAGATACAACTATTGCTACTACTGCCTTGGCCTCGCGGCAGCCTTGTAGTGTCGGTTATCGAGTCCAAAGCGGCCTTTTGCAAAGCAAGCTATTATTTGTCGGTATCCTTTTGTCACTGTTGCCCTGCCGTCCTAGTCGCAGTCTCGTCTGGCCAGAACTTTGCTGCTGCTTTGTCGAGGACAGATTCTACGAAAAGGGGAGCTCACTGATTTTTTTTTCAGCTCTAGATGTGTCAGCTGGGCTATTTGCAGAGGAAGGTTTCCTCTTTTGGGACTTATTTTGTGGACGATAACATATTCTGGCACATTAAAAAATTGCTGAGGAAGAAAAATGGGGGCTATTAAATGCCATTAGAACGTGTTAGTGCTGCTCTGCTATGTACTTACGGCTTACAGCATGCTGACGCTCACCGACCGCTAGCTGCATAGTATGTGTCTTAGCTGAAGCAGGCATTTTCTTTGATCGTGTGTTGCTCCTTATACTCGTATAATCCGTATTATCGCAGCACCAAATTTGCGGTCGCTCTTGCCCTCCTCATTGTGCTCTTCACCGGAAAGCAGAAGTGGGCGGACACTACTAATTAGGTATTGGGAAAGCACGCGTGGCGGTCTAGGTAGTTCTGACCGAGATATCATTTGTAAGGCGGTCACATGGCCAACCAGGATTGCTTACGAGTACATTTGTATTGTACGCAGCCACAAGGCCGTGGCGGTTTGCAGTGCTCGTTTGTACTAGTAGACGAAGATGGTGTACTCGCAGAGGACTTTTCTAGGCGACAAAGGTTGTCCAAGCCCCCCTTCATGTGCTTCTTATTTTTCGTTGGGCTCGGGTGCTACCCTACCTGCTGCTCGGTTTTTAGTTCTCAGTTGCCTGTCACCGCTGTCAGAATGGCACTTTCAAATCAAACAGTAAATTTAGCTCTCTTTAACGGCTTGAGCTACCATATGCAGATATGGCGCATGCAGCGCTGCTTTTTTGAAACTGTCTGCCCTTGGGCTTCTGAGACCGAGGCCGTGCATACTTGCATACCGTCAAAACGTACCCCCACTCGGCACCTCACTGTCCCATGGTACTGCTTCCTTCACTCGTGAACGTCGAGGCCGCAGCCGGGCAACCTACATAGTAGCCTGCATCTCGTACACATGTTTGGTGGCAGAAGCGAAGATGGGGAGAAGAAATAAGGGGCAGTAAGGAGCCTAAATTGGGCACATGGGTTGGCATATACTTTCTTACCCCCACCGATCCGTCTTACGATGGTGCCAAAAGCGTAGACCTCGAGACTCAAGAATGGGCAGACAATCTAGCTATATCACTTGTCTGGGCCTCGTGCAGACGGGAGCATGGAGCCGTGTACCGGACCAGAGCAAGAAAAGCGGTGGAAAGAAGTACTCGTATGCTGCATTGCTTTGCATTTGTGCGTGTGACTGCCTTCCTTCTGTCAGTTGCTATCATAATTACATGTACAGTGATATGTGAGCTTCCCCCTACGAGTTGCATGATCTCCGGACCGGTCGCCCACCCCTGGCAAGTCAGCAATCTACGACGTGATGGCATATAGCCACGCATCATCTTTTTCGGCCGACATCCAAAAACGATCGCTTGGTAATCGGCCATTGCTGTGCCGGTACTAGGCAAGCCGATCTGCTGGCTGGTAAAATGAATTGTGGGCTTTTAGCAACGGTCTACTCCGTATGTTTTGTTTGGCAGCCTTGTCGACGGATTTTCTACTAGGATCACAGCCACACAGGGCAAAGTGACATCCGATTAGCTAGGCTATTATGACCAGAAGTCTCTCATATTTCTTACAATGCTAAGACAAATAAACATGCCCACAATAATAGGCAACATCAGTCAACTCGTCAAAAAAAGGAGCTATCCCAGCCACTCGCTCCTTCTGTATTGAAGATAGTTCGGTGCTGCTACCGCGTTCAAACCCCCATCTCTGGCTGTGCGTGCTAATGGCACCTTCTCATTGATGTCTGAGCAACATAAGCTAAGAAGGGCTGTAACATAAATTTGTTTCGCCAGGCCCGGCTTCTAGCCCATTTTTCTTCACCGGCTTCTAGATGCTGCCTTTTGTTGTTAAAAAATCAGACAACCTCGTTTCGATTAGCTCTCCTAACCCCTATCGTGATCTTGACATGCTTTACGCACTACCCCTAGGAACGGACCGGCCGAGACACGTGCATGATTCCAGGGAGGCGATGCATGGAAAGAGTATTGGCTCAGCAGGCACACATAATGCCGTAAAGCTTTTGCGGTGTCCTGCGGCTTGCGTCCAGCGTCCTGGCTGATTACATCGTACAACAGCGGTTTGCTAGGCCAGAGGAAAAGGCCGTTGATGTAACAAGAGGGCCTGAAGAGCGGTCGTGCACGGAGCAAACATATCCCGACCACTGCCTCTCGTGCAAAAAGGCGACCTGTGCTGCCGTGCTGTGCTCCATGGATGGTGGCGATTGTTGTCGTCGAGCCACTGGTAGCACCGGTGATCGCCGATCGTCTACAGCAACTGCAAACAAAGCATGCCGTACAGCAGCCCTTCTATGAAATACGATTGTGGCAGGTACCTTCCGTGTTTCTTTTCGTGCCACAGCCTCTCCACGAACACGAAGCAGCCGCTAGGTTTCACGGCGTAAAGTGGCCATCCGAATGACCCGGCCAGTCCGTCTGCGGATTTACAGAAAGAGAGCACAAATGCAGAATGCAAGAAGGCAGAATGCAGATAAATGAAGACTAGAAACGTATCTATCTCCGCCTGTTGAGAGCTGAATCGTACAATAGACGTCTCTTTGCATTCTAATATGTGACGGTGTATATAGGGAGGTGCATAAAGGCACTGAGCGGTCATGGAAATCTGCATCGGGCTTTACAAGCCGAATACTATCCCCCTTGCTCCAAACGTACTCGTAGCTACACCGCTTGCCAACATGTGGACTGCATACTCGTACAGAATCTCAAGAGGCCTCCGTCCCCTCATCGTTGTTCTCAGGGTATCAAAAGTTGGCCGCTGATCTAGATAGTGCAGTCGGCGAGAAAGGCTAGCAGGCTAAAGATGCTGACTGTGAAGCTAGCCTGGCTAGTCGGCGAGGGAGGTTGCTCAGCCTCTCCTCACACTTCTTTAGCCGGCGGGCTGTTTGAGTCTGAAGAATGTGTTCCTAGCTGTATGGGTCATGAGTTGCGCAGCTGCTTAACGAGCGGCAAGCCGTAGGCGCAAGAGCCGCAAGGCAGCAAGGTGGGGAGG